>JBBPQL010000145.1:0-49682 GCA_038092515.1 Boletus subparvulus | reverse complement strand
GAGTTCATACGGATCCTGCTTGGCCTTGCACTGGCGGACAAGGTAGACTTGGGGCACAATCCGGACGTGGAGCTGGAACGGAAGGAACAAGCCTGCACGGTCAAAAATGTTACTCGGCGTTCGAACGTAGCAACTTCAAAACGTCGGCCTAGGAAAGATGAATTGTTCTCTGTCCCAAACCCCCATTTAGGAGCGGCAGTGTCTGAATCTCAAACTGCGGCTCGCCCCCAGAGTGATACAGCTGCTTCCCGCCGACAGGAAATTCCCTCTTCCACAAAGAGGGTTCACTCCGAAATCGCAGATGACGGCGATGAGGGGACGCGATCGAAGAGACGCAAGACTGACGAGAGCGCCGTCGACACAGTAAACCGTTCCGTCTTCTTCCCGCTCGCTGTGTATGGTTACAGATGCTTTGGGATCTTGTTTACGGCCAGCTCGATTCGTGGAAGGGGAACGACGGTATTCTGTGTCGTGGATCTCAAGGACGAAAGCAAGCTGCTGGCGTTGAAAATGGCATGGCAAGATCTCGTCCGGGTGGCAGAACAGGATGCAGTCATGGCACGCCTGAAGCAGCAAGGACCTCAACCTCACCCTAACGTGATCGTCCCGCTCATGTACGTATTATCCTATGTAGCCTAGGAAATGGTCTATTGACACGTATTCAGGATGTTCAAGGCAGAGATGAATGGCCAGACGTGCACGACACTTGGTGGAATCAGGGGATTTCTTGATGACCAAATCGAGACACTGAATGTTGAGAACCGTGTGCTGACCATTTCTGTCTCGGAGTTGAAGCGACCGGTGAAGTACTTCTGGGGCGTGCATGACTTTGTACGAGGATTACGCGGTGCACTATTAGGTACGTTTCTCTCTTGCCGTCGCGATTTAAATAGTTTGTTGATACGATGGCATGGCAGGACACGAGTATCTTACGAAGATCGGTATTTTGCACCGCGATATCAGCGAGAATAACATCGTTCTCGGACTTCGTCCTGGCGACGAGCGAGGGTATCTGATTGCCTTCGACATGGCTATCTTGCAGAATGCTGAAGAGCCCACGCGACACATACCAGTCGCACTTGTCGATTCATTGCTCGAATACACCAGGCAGAAGTCTTCCAATCTTCCTCAACCCGATAACAAGAAACATATGAAAGCGCTCCGAACTGTGCGTACTCCACTAACCTCGTGCCGCTATTAACTAACCTGTATACCAGGGCACTTTTCCTTACATTTCCTACAATGTCCTGAAAGGCGGCAGGCATACACACTTTGATGATGTAGAATCATTTCTCTATGTGCTTTTGCTGTTCTTTTTTTCCTACGCAGGGCCACTTTCCAACGCGGAGTTGCGTAAAGTCGACGAGAATGGATTCGTTCAGCCCATTGGATCTGGTCGCCTCTCCCATACGAGAAATTGGCCGACAGAGTATACTGATTGGGCAGATGGACAACCGCGACACATTGCCAAACAAAAGCAAGCCACCATCATGGATCCCGACGTTGTTGAGAGCCTCGAATTCACGTGCTGCCTGGAGAATAATTGGCCAGAGGAATTACATAACCCAATCACCCATCTGATTCAGGCCTCTTTCAAAACATTCTCGAATAGCGCAGCTGCCACGATATCACGAACCGAAGTCTCACACGCTGGATTTATCGGCACACTGGACAAGTGGTTGGACATGTACTCTGATCTGGAAGACAAGTTTTCGAACTGTCCCTTCAAGCAGGGTATGTTTATGATTTCCTTCCTCGGGGATAAACTTTGCTTACCGTGTTTCGTTTTTTCTTCGTCGTTATGTGGCACAGAGTCGTGATATATTCCATGGATAGGCCCTTTCTTCAAACGGCCCGTCTGATGTGCTATGCCTCGACCGTCGTCTCACAGCGCTGGCAGCGACGCATCGCCATCCCTTCATTGATATCTGTATTCATGATATTCATCCACTTGTCTCGTAAAGTAGGCAGAGTAGTGCAAAATACAATGGTCGAGACTTGAAGCTGGCGATGTCATACTGTACAGACTCGACTCGACTCTCTCGCCAGCCCACCTCAAAAAGACACTCAACACTCGACTCGACACCATCACGCCCTCGACCCCACAAACTCCCTCCAACTCTTCACCTCGCTTGGCACGTTCCCCTCCTGGTAACCCAACAACCCCTTCCCATCCACGCCCATCTTCCGCCTCAACGCCTCCACCCACAACGCCGCACACTTTGCGTCGTTCAACAACGGCAACCCGAAATCCACCGCGTTCCGACGGGCCACGTAGTCCTCGTCGTCCCGTCCCTTGCCGCGCCCCTGCGCGAGGTTGATCACGGACTGGATCTCGTACTCGTCAAAGACCTCGCGGAGACGACGTTTGTCTGTCGTGGGGAAGAAAATGCGTTTGCAGGTGACGTGCGGGATGGCGGTCAAGGTAGCCTCGAACGCGGGCGAGGTGACGTAGAGCTTGAAACCGAGCGAGTGGAGCGTTTTGGCGATGAAAGGGAGCTCGGGCGTTTTGGGCGAGCCACCGATGAGGACGCCGGAACGCGGGCGGGGAGGCTTGAAGCCAGTCGTAGAGAGTAGCGAGGCCCAGTATGCTTCGTAAACGTCGGAACCAAAGGAAGCGACTTCACCCGTGCTTGCCATTTCTAAGGTAACATTGTGAGTCAACAGAACACGGGAAAAGTAAAAGGAAATGGCACGCACCGACGCCGAGGAAGGGATCAGCACCGCCCAATCGTGTCCAAGAGAATTGGGCAACCTTGATGCTCGTATAGTCCCGCTTTTCCTTCATTAAATCAACAGGCTCGGGTACATTGACACCGGTGATCGCAGCCGCCGCCGTCTCGATAAAGTTGTGTCCCAACACCTTGGAGACGAAGGGGAACGAACGCGACGCACGCAGGTTGCATTCGATGACCTTGAGCTCGTCCTCCTCACCGGCCCTGGAGGCGGGCTTCTTGATCACCTGCATGTTGAAAGGTCCTGAGATCTCGAATGCTAGAGCAACTCGCGATGCAATATCCTTCAACCTGTCGAGGTCGCGCTCGCTCAACGTATAAGGAGGAAGCACAAGGGTAGCATCCCCAGAATGGACACCGGCGTTCTCGACATGTTCACTGACAGCATGCACGAGAAGCTGGCCCTTGTAAGCGACGGCGTCAACGTCGATTTCCTGAGCGTTCGAGATGAATTTTGTGATGACGACGGGGTGAAGAGGAGAAACCGAGGACGCTGCGGTGAGGGTGTGCGAAAGCGTAGATTCTTCGTGCACGATTTTCATCGCAGCTCCAGAAAGAACGTACGAAGGTCGTACGAGGATCGGGTAACTGTAGACGTTGCGTCAGCACTCTACCTTGGCAATAACGAGTTACTGTATACTCACCTGACACGGTTTGCAAATTCCTTGGCAGCTTCCAGCGATGTGACTTCGGTCCACTCGGGTTGATCGACCCCGATGGAATCAAGGACACTTGAGAATTTGTGACGATCCTCTGCATTGTCGATCTGCGAGGGATCCGTCCCGAGAACATTGACACCGCTCTCCTTGAGCCGAAGTGCGATGTTTTGTGGGAGCTGACCTGTTAACGTGGCACGTTCAATTGGTATTGCGCGGACAATGCAAGAAATAACTGACCTCCGACACTGACAATGACGCCCTTGGCGCCCTCCAACTCGTAGATATCCATCACGCGCTCCCAACCCAACTCCTCAAAGTACAACCTGTCCGCCTCGTCAAAGTCCGTGCTGACCGTCTCGGGGTTGTAGTTGACCATGATCGTCTTCCCGCCAACGCTCTCGCCGTCCTCGCTCACAGTATCGCCCATCTCCCGCAACTTGCGCGCACAGGTGACGGCGCACCAGTCAAACTCGACACTGCTTCCGATACGGTAGACACCACTGCCGAGGACCATGGTACCGTGATCATCAAAAGTGACATCATGGGCGGATGCGTTGTATGTTGTGTAGAGATAGTTGGTATGGGCAGGATACTCGGCTGCCAACGTGTCGATCCGCTTCACGAAAGGAGTGATCGGCGGATTCTGTGATTTACGGAAGTTGCGTACTTCGCCTTCCGTGGTGTTGAGGAGCGATGAGATCTGTGAGTCGGAGAATCCTTGACGCTTTGCAGTTGCCATGAGGGAGGGAGGGACAGCCGAGAGGTTACCGAGGGAGGCGAGGGCCCGAGACGTGTTGACGATGTTTTCGATCTTGTATAGGAACCACTGAAAGGAAACGACCATTAACATGGGTAACCAGGAATCATGTGCATCACATACCTTGTCGATCTTTGTCAAGTCGTGAATCTCTTGTACATTGTACTTGTCATTGTACATTGCATATGCGATCGCGAAAAGCCGCATGTCGGTGGGGCGGTTGAGCGCTCGCTCCAACTCGCCCGCATTCTCCAGGTTTTTCAACCCACCGACCACTTCGAAGCCTCGCCATCTGGGGTCGACCATACGAATGGCTTTTTGCAAGCTCTCTTCGAACGTCCTGCCGATAGCCATGACTTCGCCAACACTTTTCATAGCGCTACCGATTTCACGGTTGACCTCGGTACTGAATTTGGCGAGATCCCATTTAGGAATCTTGGTCACGATGTAGTCGAGAGACGGTTCGAAACACGCAGTGGTGGTTTTCGTGACGGCGTTAGGCAACTCGGGAAGGGTGTGTCCCAGGGCAATCTTGGCCGCCGTGTAAGCGAGGGGGTATCCCGTTGCCTTGGACGCCAAAGCAGACGAACGACTCAATCTGGAAAGATATTAGCATCTGTGAATTGTTCACACGCCTACTCGTACCGTGCATTGACTTCGATAACGCAATATTCTCTCGAGTCGGGATTCAGTGCATACTGAATGTTACACTCCCCGACGACACCAAGATGCCGAATCACCTTGATCGCGGCGCTCCGTAACATGTGGTACTCGTCGTCATTCAAGGTCTGACTGGGGGCGACGACGATCGAGTCACCTGTATGAGTTCCCAAGGGATCAAAGTTTTCCATGTTACAACAGATGATGGTATTGTCGGCAGCATCGCGAACGACTTCATACTCGAGTTCTTTCCAGCCTTTCATGCTACGTTCGATAAGGACTTGAGGAGAAAGCGAAAGGGATTTGGCGGAGAGATCCCGCAGCTCCACGGGGTTGTTGGCGAAGCCGGAACCCAGGCCACCCAGAGTGAAAGCGGAACGAAGAATGACAGGGTAACCAATCGTCTCCGCAGCTTCGAGGGCTGCATCAACGGTGGAGACAGCGGTCGACTGAGCGACTGGTATGTCGATTTCTGACCAGCAGTCACGTGAGGATCCAGTCACAATCAGGATAAAGGGTGTACGAACCTTTGAGAGCTTGTACGAAGAGGTCACGATCTTCGGAAACCTCGAGCGTCCTGATGGGTGTTCCGAGGACCCTGACACCGAGGCGGTCAAGGATGCCCATCTTGTCGAGGGCGATACCAACGTTCAAAGCGCTCTGACCCCCGAAAGTGAGTAAAATGCCGTCCGGGCGTTCTTTTTCCAAAACGTATGCAACATAGTCTGCCGTAATGGGTAGGAAGTAGACTTCCGAGGCGAGTTGATGACTAGTCTGCCATGTGGCTATGTTTGGGTTGATCAATACGGCTTCGACGCCTTCTTCGCGGAGGGCTTTCATGGCTTGTGAACCGGAGTAATCGAATTCGCCAGCCTGGCCGATGGAAAGTCCGCCACTGCCTACGACGACGACCTTTTTAACTTTTGGACGGTCGAGTTGTGGGAGGACTTTGGCGGATAATTTTCGGGCAAGCTCCGAAGGGGAGTTGAGGACATGTTCGCCATCTTTTGGTGCGTATGAGCCGACAGCTGGTGCAGCGATCGCACGCAGAGGATTGGTGGGTACGAGACGAGATCGGAGTTTTGTTGTGGAGAGAAGACGGGTGGAGGGGTGACGAGCACGGACAAGGTTCAGAGACGGCAGCACGCGCGCTGTGGTCGGAATGCGGGGCGCGGTTGTAGCGAACATGGTAAAGGGCCCTTATTTTCAGAGTCGATGAGGGAGAAGACAAGGTCGCTGAGATAACTGACTCGATTGTCAACGACAGGGAGAAGAGAGAAGGATATAACTGACTCGTCGCGTGTGTTCTGCGTGAAAAGCATATACAAGCTGGATCAAAGCCCTCCCGATAGTCAACCGCTGGTAGATTGAAGAGAAGGAGCGAATTTTTTCAAGGCTGGATGCGGAGTTCAACGCTCAGCTTCGCACGATCTGCCCGGCCCGCGTTCTCCTCCCTTTCCCCATCTTCACTTGGGCGACATCAATCCAGTCACTACCGAACCCTTCCCATCTAGTACGGACCGACGCAACCAGTAGCCTTTTTGAGTGGAGGTGGCGACACACGACTTTATTACCCAGTCGCATCCAGTGTGCATTCCCTTCGCTTCTGATCCAGAGGTTTCATCGGACTCACAGGGGAGAGGGTTCCACCGCAGCGGGAGCGTTCTCATGCAAGATGTGTGAATGTTTCATGAATCAGAATGCACCTCCGGCCCTCATGTCAGCGAACATCTTCCTCAGGTTTCATACTCAAGTTATCCCAACTCAGGCAAACAACGACGTGAACGAACCGTCATTCGGTAAGCGACGAATCAGTGAACCATACGAGATGGGTGTCAGAATACAATGTCCATGGACTGGCTCTGATGACCAGGTCGTTGAAATATTCGCTGGGACTGTTCTCGCTATAACCACGATCGCAAGTTCGATGATTCATCCGCATTCGGAGGGTGCTTCGCATCACCTACCTATTGCCACTTGCGCCCCTGCGTGCGAGCACCCCTTGACCCACAGGGACACTATATTGTCCTTCCCCTCTCCGAGCCGAGCGAAGGCCGAGGAATCCGTTTCGTGACACTGTCATCATACGATGTCCCAATGCCAACATTTTGGGCGACCGCATAGTAGTAATTAGATATGACTATTTACTGGGAGATCCTCAAACTCATTCCGTGTTCCTGTCAAAGACAAAGAAACGTCTGGTAAGTAAAAAAATTCCTTTGCAAAACCACAAGCCCACCTTCAATGGTTTCGATCATTTTTGTGTTTCTTCGATCGTGAACCTTCTTCGCTGTCATCCTCCTCGATCTCGGAGTGATGCCTTTTCACGACTGGCTCCTGGTAAGGAATGGCTGGAGCGCCGTGGTAGGAACTCGACGAAAGGTTGGAAGTGACAGACATGGCGTCATCTGAGCTAGCGGTGTCGAGGTGGGAATCTGTGGTTGAGGGCACCGCATCTGATGAGACGCTACGACGAGTAAGATCGACGAGTTGGAACGTGCGCTCTTCGTATTGCAGTTCGACGAACGGATTTTGGCCAAGATCAACGCCGTCCGCTAACGCGAGTCCGAGTAAAATTCGAATAAACTCGATACAGCCGCGGCCATCCCACAGCAACAACGCAAGATGTTCCCAATCGCTGTGGTCTCCTCGCGAGAAGATTGCCACGTTCGGCGAGATCGTCATCCCGAGTACATAATATACCCAGGGTTGTGCGCATTTCAGACCGTGCGCGTACCGCAGCATCGCTTCGAAGCCCTCTACTATGTCTTCGTTCGACTCACCGACGAGGCGTGCAGCGGTCAAATTGACGTACTTTTCGTCAACAGTCTTGGAGCCTCCGCCTGAGAATGCTTCAATGGGCAACAAGAGAAAGTTGGGTCGCATATCCTTCTCGCCCGGATCATACGCTAGCGGGACAGCGTGATGTTTGTCCTCGGGAGCCACGAAGCGATGCCGCAACCCCAACTTCGTCGTTGCGGGCGCAAGATGAGGTCTCGCAATCGAGAAAGCACGATCGGTGATCTCGTTGAGGAACGAGACAAGTTCACCTTCTCTGAATGGCGCCTTGGGGAATATGCGCCACCTGAATGTGTATCTCTTCTCTTTCCCCGCCCCCTCCTTATCAGGTAACGGCGAGCGTTTCTCGGGCACGCCATTCTCCGGATCCAAGCAGTCATGCGCTGCGGCCGCCTCGAACGCCTGTCCGAGGGCGCGTTGCACATCCTCAGAGTGCGGATCGATGGGAGCCTCGGATACTTGCTCGTCGTGAGGAATCACCCCTTCGAAAACTTGCACGATACCGTCGATGACGAAAGTGGTCAAAATATCTCTCGCCAAGTCAGTTGACACCAAGTGGCCAACCATATGGCCGGCGAGATCGCCAGCTAGGTTTTGCTTCTGGACGAGCAAATTTCGTCCAAATGTGCAGTGCACACATGTACAGGGTCGACATTCACTCGTGTGTGGGTCATCCACAGACATCCTTGAGTTCATGTTTCGCTGACATCAAGGGAAAATTAGGACGTGTCGATGCCACAAATGATCGAACGTACGGTTACCCGTACGGCGTCCCGGTCCGTGTCTGGTTCTGCAGCAGCTGCAACGTCACCAGCGTTCTTCATTGTGGTCATCGTTGTCGTGACGCGCGTGAGAAGGGAAAGAACAGAGTAGAATGAGATGGTCAAGGGGGTACTATTTGAATAGCGACTTGAAAGGAACGTTCCCAAAAAGGCACACTTACACCCCACATTTTGTGGACGTGGACATTATGTAAGGAACCTCGCCTTATCCACTGGCAGTCAGTGTTTCAAGTTGTCAGTATGATATGATCCGGCTATCATAGTCAACCACGCTACGATACATACACGATGATCGACACCGCATGTACATATGTACTTAAACTGTCTGTGACTGTCCAAGGGCACCGCCCGTGGGACTGTAAATCTGAGGAGGAAAAAAGAACTTATACATTCTGTGTTCCAGTAAAAGTTATCAACTTCAATGCCCAAACATCCCTGTAAGAAGACGAAAATGAAAATGGCTGTAGACAGATAGAGATAAAACGATAATTGTGTGACCAACATGGTCTGCATCACAAGTTCTTAACAAAATGCGGGCAGTCAAGCCATGCATGCGAGAACGAGAAAAGTCACCAGTGACACTAGGGCAGCACCATACAGGGTGGCTGTGGTCCACACAGCAAGTGTCATGCTGAAGAGTGCGGCGATTGCGGCAAAGGAGATGAACAAGAAGAGCGGGATGAGGGCGAGTTCGTTTGGGAATGCGATGCCGATGCCGATCACGATGAAAATGCAGCCGACGGCGGTGAAGACGTCGGGTAGCCTCCGAAGGAAAGTTGACATGATAGAGTGGGTTTTCTGCAGCGGGATTGGGTTGGTTCATGCAAATTATAAAGTGGCCCACTCGCCTCCGAGTCATCGTCCCTAGGTGGGATGATGAAATATAACCCAACAGTAACGGTGCCTGCGCCGATAAAGAGCAACGCAGCTCTTGGCTGGTTGGAGGACACGGCAACTAATCCAGTGGCGAAGGCTATAAGTGAGGGTGCCTATTGGAAGTAAATTGACTTGATATTGATCTCGTTGGTATGAAGAAGCTTACTGCGCTCCGTTCAACACCGATCCGTCCCTTCCAGCGAGAGACGTCACCATTTGCAGTAACAGGTACAGGGAGCGTTTGGAGAGTGGAATCTGTCGTTGTTGCGCCGTGTGGCATACCAAGGGTGGGGTGAGAGTGGGGAGAGAGGGTAGCCGAGGACGGAGAGAGAGGCTGGCGGCCTATGTGATATTGTGGAAGGACCTCATGGTGTTGGGCTGGCAGCTGTCCGTTGTGCAACTGGGTTTGTGGTGCTGCTTGAACGGTGTTATCCTGTACAATGAGTCATCGGTCACATCCAATCTCGGACTATCAACTTAAAGACACGAGGACTCCATGATTTTATTTGATGGGCCACCATCTTGAACACATTTTTTCGGGCAGTGTTGATGACATGCATTGACCATGAGGTCGCCCCCTATGTATACGAAGCTGTAGCGCCAAAACTTCCCAAGCAAGATGTCTCAAGTCGAATCTGAAAAGCCCTCATCCCCTCACCCATGGCGTTGGTCGTGCCCGTGGCTTCCCACAGACCATGACACCCATCGCATACATGAAGTGCAGTTGGGCTACCAGAGACAACTGGTTCGTCTGATGTTTGCAGTACGTTCTCTTCGGTTTTTGGAAGGTTTTCCGACTTCACTCGCTAAGATAGCAGGCATTATTGTATGGCTGTTCGGCCATCCCCTTCCTTTCTGACGATTGCCAAGCATCGTTCAGCTTCATACCCGCTTCTAGGGCCTTATCTCTCGCTGGTCTACTTACACAGTTGGCTTTTTATCACGGAATTCCATCCCACATCCCAAAGGCTCTTTCTTTCATGGTAAGCCGATATCATTCACCAGTCTGAACATTTAGTTACGTCTCCAGAGCACTGAAGAAACACGATCCCGCGCCGTCGTTTTTTTCGCCTCACTGTGGGTTCCATTCGTGCCCTTTGTGTTGTCCATTATCCTCCTTTTCTTCGGTGCGTGAACCGTAAGGTTATTCCACCGACGATAGTGCTAATCATTTGGTTTCAGGAACTAATGGGGGAGCATGTATACTCACCGTGTGGCAAGCGCGTAACCCACATGCACCTTAATTTCTCCACCGACATTATTCAGCGATACCACTAGATACCCATAGAAGGGTGATATCTTTTGTCCTATGTTCATTGCAATGGCGGGTTCCATCGTTCAGTATGTACTGGTGCTGGTCACCATGACTCACTGGTATTACACTTCACGGTTGGCGGCATTTGGGGTTAGGCTAATGACCTGCTTCGCCTAAAATATATTGTCGCATACCGCCCGAACGTAGAATTTATACTTTGTGAGTTCATATCAAACGTCGGCTTACATTTAAGCCGTATAGACTCCTTTCTGGATTCGTTTCTCTTCGCTATGAGGATCCTCCACACAGAATACCCCCGTTTCCGGTCCTTGCTCGGTGTCCACTTCCTAAGATATTTATAACCGCAACGAGTCATCGGGGAAAGGCACGGCATCGATCTCGCTCAAGATCTCGAGCTGAAATACGAATAGCGCACGTTCGAACTCTCGTATTGGGTCCCATCAAGTGTGCGATATCCTCAACCTCGATGACGCTAACTCGGATGACGCCACATCTGCAAATTCCGACCCCGGTTCAAACCGACTGTGATGCTTCCAGCGCGAAACATTGAAAGGTCAAACACAATCCAACCTGCCAAAATCCTTGGAATCTGGGCAATTCGAATATTCGTGTTTAAGTGCAGAGTACGTCACCTACCACTTGTCTAATATGTCGATGAACTAAGCATGTGAGACTTCGGTTCGTTTTCGTTTTCGGGCTGTATGCTGCGTGCTCTGATTGAATACGGTGAAAGAATGTACTAACAGACATCTGATCGCCGGATGTAATTGCTCCGGCCAGTTGTTCTTTAGAAAATCCTGGAGCTCGGGACTCCCAACGAGGGTCGCCTCACAGAAGGGATCCCAGACATCGAAAGCTTTCCATTTTCCTATTGCTTGTGGATCTGGATCTGCCCAGTCAGCATACTTTTTGGGCCAACTCCTCGTATGGGGTAGACGCCCAGACCGGATGGGTCGAACAAATCCATTTTCATGGGCATCCTCCAGCTCCGTCTTGGGAAGCGGGCCTGCGTAGGAGAAACAGAAGTACGATTCCACATCAACTCTCGCCCAAGAGCACCTTGAAAGAAATGTAGGGGAAGGTACCATTGCAATGATGTGAGTAATTGATGGTATATGAGAGTTATATACATACCCACCGTTCGGAGTCCTTTGACATGCTTCGTCTCATCCGGTTGGGCGGGCTTGGTAGAACTCTGCTCGGCGGGCTGTGGCAGCTGGTTGGCAGATCTAGTCGATGAAACCTGTTTGGGTTCCTCTGCATTCCGCAGTCTCTCTTCCCACGGATAAACGCCTAGAACAATGTTGTTCTCGCTGATATCGCGGTACAGAATCGCTATCCTCGTGAGGAATTCGTGTCCTTTCGAGCGATTGTATCAGCATAAAGCTCGATGATGACGTGTGTGAGAGAGATACATACCTAATAGTGCCCCGCGCAATCCTCGCACGAATTCATGCAAACCCCAGAATATTTCACAGGTCTCTTCAGCTCAGGGGTAGAGACGGTCAGCAATCTGTTTCAACGTGCACAAGGAAGATCTGTTCGTCGAGAAAGCCTCTGATCGCGCCAAAGGTCAAGCACATCTGTCCCTTCCTCATCGCGTCGACCGTCCTGAGAATGTGTCAACACATCGTTCCACAGGCTAGATTAGATGAGACTCGGACGACATAAGGCTCGAGCGGCACAATTACGTTGGGATGAGAATTATCCTTCAGTCTCTCCATCACTGCAACCTGGTCCGCTACTCGTTCCAGCTAGCCTCTGTTTCTCGTCGTTAAGATCAGACACGCAGAATACTGTCGTTCCCCGCCCACGGATCGACTGTTTCGGCAATCATACGTTTCTTTGGTTGTATTTCTTGATGATTATCATCCCCAATCTCGGAGTAAACTCTCTGGCACAGAGTGGTGGGTCACACTTTTGACTTCGCAGGTTCGTGCTTCGTTGCTGAGCTCAACGTCTGGATTTTGCCAAAGCCCAAATCCACATCTTCCGCGAATGCGAGGCCAAGCAGGATCCGAATGAACTCAATGCAGCCACGACCGATGATCCGAGAGTATCAGCTCGAGACGCTCAGTACCGCTTCAAAATAATTTTCCGCACATGAAGACCGCCTTATCCCTTGTGGTCGTCCAACGGCGGTGTGCGTTTCAAGCCCCGCCCAAGTTTAGACTGCTTTCGGATGCTGGGTGCTGCGGTGGAAAATTAAAGCCGGCAGCTTTGTCATACTGAGGGGTGCATCACCACTGGGCTAGGACTAAAACGACTGGAAATTTGATCATAGTGGCTTGCCGAGAAGCCCCAAGGGATGGCCTGCGAGCTGCCGTATTAAGTATGACGAAGCTGCCGCTGATGTCGGGTCGTCCATACAACACAGAGCTACTATCTTTGAGGTCTCCACCGGATCATCATCAGGAATGTTTATCTACTGCACGTAAGCTGCTTAGTAGACTGTGGTAAGTCTCTAAGTCTTTACCGAACGCAAGTTTCATTCAGCCATTTTCAGATGCTGACACAGTGACACTAGTAAATGAGCTTGTTGCGCCACGACTCATCGCAGAGGCGGGCTGTGATGGCGTTACGATGAAAATAAGGATCGTGATTCTATCCTGTGTTTCATATCCGTCATGTCTTTCAGCCTTATTAGTTAAAAGAGACATGTAGGTGCCAACCTTCTAGGTGAACCTTACAGTGGACATGCATCCGCTTTTAAAAGTTTGGAGTCTCGCGTCTCTTTTTTCTTACGCTGGTGCTGTGACACGCCAGACGGAGCTTGTCCTGAGTAACGCAATCGTGTCCCCCGACGGTTTTAGCAGGCGGTGAGTTCCAAGCAGCCTGTCTGTTTCGTTCTCCTACATTATGATCAGTGCCATTGTCGTCAATGGTCAGACTCCTGGACCCCTCATCACCGCCAACAAGGTACGGTTCCACCACCACAGTCTATACGTAGATTTTAACTTAGGCTTTCGCTTGCAAGGGTGACCGCCTGGAAATCAACGTCCAAAATCAACTTTCGGATCCGGCCACGAATACAAGCACTTCCGTGGTATGGACATTCGTCGTTGGATCATCACATCCATGCTCATAGCTGGCAAAGCATTGGCACGGCCTCTTCCAACACCATACGAATGCCTTTGATGGCGCTGCTTTCGTGACTCAATGTCCAATTGTTCCTGGGGATTCATTTTCCTATCAGTTCAATGTGCAGAACCAGGCTGGCACTTTCTGGTATCACTCTCATTACAACCTTCAGTATTGCGAAGGCCTTCGTGGCCCGATTGTTATTTATGATCCTGAGGATCCATACCGTTTCATGTATGACATCGATGACGGTGCGTCTTAATTATCCTTATTAGATATCTCCTAATGTTTTTCTAGACTCGACGATAATCGCGATGTATGATTGGTAAGTTGACGTTGGGTACAGTCTTCCCCAGTTGCTTGACACGCTCCAGGTATCATGTCAATGCATATAATGTCACGGATGCTACCGATCCAGCGGGAATCGATTTCAACGGTATGGGTCGGTACCCTGGAGGCCCGAACACGACTTTATCTATCACCAATGTGGAGCAAGGCAAAAGATATCGCATTAGGTTGATTGATATGGCGTGCGGGCCACATGTCACCTTTTCGATCGATAACCACAATTTCACTGTCATCGAAGCTGACGGACAGGCTGTAGTCCCTCTCTCCGTCGATTCGATAACAATATTCTCCGGGCAACGGTACTCATTCATTTTACAAGCAAATCAACCAGTGGACAATTATTGGATACGTGCACTGCCTAGCTATCCGTCAAACTTCACAAATGGCTTGAATTCGGCGATTCTCAGGTATGCAGGCGCCCCGGAAGGGGAGCCAAAGAACAGGACGTGGCCTCTTGTCAACGGGCTCAACGAAACTGCGCTACATGCACGCGACAATCCGGTGGCACCAGGTCTACCGTACCCTGGAGGAGCTGACATTTCCATCAACCTCGTCACAACTGTGGACAACGTCACTCTCGATTATCTCATGAATGGTTTCAAGTATACCCCACCGGATACGCCGACCCTCCTGCAGATTCTGAGTGGAGCGAGAGGAATTGCAGCCTTGGCCAACCAGGGCACTGTGTACACTCTACCGCCAAACAAGGTCATCGAGGTATCCTTTCCAGCAGAGTTTCTTGCAAGACCGGTATGGAATTTTTTGTACATTACATTACCTTCTGATGGTCGTGTTAGCATCCGTTCCACCTGCACGGGGTAAGTTATCCTCATCGACGCAAATCCCTGGCGAACTCAACCCACTCAGCACGCCTTTTATGTCGTGAGGAACGCCGGAATAGCACAGTACAACTATTTCGACCCTGTCCAGCGTGACACCGTCAACATTGGAGTTGGGAAGGGAAACAACGTCACTGTCCGCTTTGTGACCGACAACACAGGGCCTTGGTTCCTTCATTGGTATGGTACTGACTTGTTTCAACGATCAGTCTCTAACTCTTGGTTCCATCAGTCATATCAATGTGCATTTGCAAAGGTGAGTACAGTCGGTCTGAGCTATTGTAAATAGTTGTTCAATCGCCTCATGTGTAGTGGTATGGCGGTCGTGTTCGCAGAAAATCCAAATGGAACTGCGCAGAGCGATCCTGTGAACGGTAAGTCCGGTTTCATAACATCCTTGCAGGTTCCTCGTCTTATCAATGTGTTAGATGAGTGGAAAGACCTTTGCCCAGTGTACAATAGTAGCCGCGCTATCCCATGATCCATCTTGCTTGTTGTGATGTAGGATGTGTTTGTTCCTTTTATGTACCTAGTAGCTGCCTTTCTGCATGAGTGACGGCGTAGAACTTAGTCCATGTACCATCTATTTACATAAAGCCCATAAATGCACAACGACGATTCTATTCTATATTCCTGAAAAGGGCAAATGGATATGGTCAGCCTGAGAGACGTGAGTCGAAAGAGAAAAACACAAACAAACCTGGAATCTTTGAAGTTCGGGCAGTTCGAATATTCGCATTCAAATTCAGAGTGCTCTACCAACCATTGATCCAATATGTTGATGAATTGAGCATGTGGGACTTCTGTGCGGCCTCCCAGGGTTGCTCTCGTGCTGTCCTTGAATACTGTGAGAGTAGATAGCAACAGAGAGCGGATAGGGCGATGCAAATCTTCCGGCCAGTTGTTCTTGAGACAATCCCTGAGTTCGGCACTCTCATCCAGATACTTCGGACCGTTAGGACTCAAGATAGTAAAACCCTTCAAACTGCCTATGGCTTGAGGGTCTCCATCTGCCCAGTCAGCATACTTTTTGGGCCAACTCCTCATATGGGGTAGACGTCCCGACCCGATGGGTCGAACAAATCCATTATCGTGGGCATTCTCCAGCTCCGTCTTGGGAAGAGGGCCTGCGTAGGAGAAAAAGAATAATAAAAGCACATAAAAGAACGATTCCACATCATCGAAATGAGTGTGTCTCTCGCCCAAAAGCACGTTGAAAGAAATGTAGGGGAAGGTACCCTTCCGATGATGTAATTGATCGACGGTATACGAGAGTTACAGATATACCCACCGTTCGGAGCCCTTTGACGTGCTTCGTCTCGTCCGGTTGGGCGGGCTTGGTAGAGCTCTGCTCGGCGGATTGAGGCAGTTGGATGCCAGATTGAGTCGATGAAACTTGTGTGGGTTCCTCTGCATTCTGCAGTATGGCCATGTCGAAGTCGATCAAATATCCTCTCTCTTCCCACGGATGAACGCCTAGAACAATGTTGTTCTCGCTGATGTCGCGGTGCAGAATCCCTATCCTCGTGAGGAATTCGTGTCCTTTCGAGCGATTGTATCAACATAAAGCTCGATGATGACATGTGTGAGAGACACATACCTAACAGTGCCCCGCGTAATCCTCGCACGAAATCATGCAAACCCCAGAAATATCTTACGGGTCTCTTCAACTCAGAAATAGAAACGGTCAGTAATCGGTTTTCAACGTGCACAAGGGAGATCTGTTCGTCGAGAAAGCCTCTGATCGCGCCAAGGGTCGTGCACGTCTGTCCCTTCCTCATCGCGTCGATCGTCCTGAAAACGTGTCAATACACCGTTCCTAGATCAGATGAAACGACATACTCGAGCGGCACAATTACGTTAGGATGAGGATTGTCCTTCAGTCTCTCCATCACTGCAACCTGGTCTGCTACTCGTTCCAGATCTTGCCACGACATCTTCAAAGCTAGCCTCTGTTTCTCGTCGTTAAGATCAAGCACGCAGAATACCGTCGTTCCCCTTCCACGAATTGAGCTGGACGTAAACAATATCCCCAGACATGTGTGACCGTACACGCGTAAGGGGAAAAAGACCACCCGCTCCTCTTGCGTGACGACTGTTTCGGCAATCTTGCGTTTCTTTGGTAGTATTTCTTGGTGATTATCATCCCCAATCTCGGAATAAACTCTCTTCGAAGAAGTGGAAGAGGCAGTAATGGGATGCTGGAGACGAGCAGGCAGAGCAGGCAGAGCATTGTGAGCGCGGGAAGAGACGGGAAGTGTCTTGGATAGAGCTGAAGCACTGCGAGTGCGGGCAGAGATTGGAAGCGCATCTGATGCGGCCTTAGAGACAGCGACTCCGGAAGACGAAACTGCGACTGAGTCCACATTAGCTGTCCTTGGCGCGCGAGAAGCGGTTGCCGAGGATGGTGCATTCGATGGCACGGAGTGGTAGGTCACATTTTTGACTTCGCAGGATCGTGTTTCGTTTGTGAGCTCAATGTCTGGATTTTGGCCTAAATCAACATCTTCCGCCAATGCGAGACCTAGTAGGATCCGAATGAACTCGATGCAGCCACGACCATCCGAGAGTATCAGCTCGAGACGTTCCGTACCGCTTCCCTCTCCACGCATGAAGACCGCCTTGTCCCTTGTGATCGTCATCGCAAGCACATAGTGTACCCACGGCTGCGCACGCTTCAAGCCCCGTGCGTATCGCTGCACCTGCTCAACGCCTGCAGCTAGGTCCTTGTTCTTCGCCTCGCCGACGAGGCGCGAGGCGGTAAAATTGAGATATCTCGGATCGACGGTCTTGAAGTCATCTAAGAATGCTTGCATGGGCAACAAAAGAAAGTCGGGTCGCATGTCTTCTCCGTCTGGTTCATACGATAGTGGCATAGCATGGCTTTTGTCCTTGCGAGCCGCGAAGCGGTTGTTCAGCCTCGGGACCACATTAGCGAGCTTGGGCTGCGCGAAATCGAAAGCATGGTCGGTGATCTCGTTGAGGAACTTGACGAGTTCGTCTTCGTCGATAGGCTCCTTGGGAAACGTGCTCCACTCGAATGAGTATTTCTTCTGTTTCTTTTTTCCCCTTCCCTTCAAATCTGTCTGTTTCCCTTTCCCCTTTGTACCCTTGGACGATGACTCTGGCTCCCTGCCGTCGCTCTCGGTACCCGGCCGGATGCAGTCGTGCGTAACGAGCCTGACATAGGCTGCAAAGACCCCAGAAAAGCTAAGGATGCAATATTGAAGGGGAGGCGGCATTAGTGCGGTGAAGCTAACAGCGTCCTCAAATGCCTGCTCAATGGCATGCTGAATATCCTCAGATTTCGGATCGAGGGCGACCTTCCCATTGTGGTTGTAACGCGGAGCCGTCCTTTCGGAAACTTGAACGATCCCGTCATCGACGAATTGGCGCAAAATATCCCTCGCCAACTCAGTCGACACCTGTTCAGCGTCTGGAGGAGCATTGACGGCATTAACAGTCGCCGTTAAAGTTTTAGTGACCATCACGCAAAGCAGAAAAACAGAGAATGAAAATGATGAGTGTTTCTGAGTAGCGGTTTTAAAAGTTGGGTCTTACTGTCAGAAGAGCGAGCTCAGCCTTATACAAAAATGAACACGGTGTGGAAGTGTGGTCTGCTTGTCGCCACCGATTGTCCTTGATGGACGGACAATGGAGACCGGATGTCCAGTGTGGAACAAGTCCTGTGTCACTCCACAACCATATTACCAATTCTCTACATATTATAGGTGCATTATTTGATCGACTAGTGCCAATGTATGACTCAAAGGATTCTGGCCATTTGAATGAGATTCCAAACCTGCTCACACGGACTCGGAAGATATAACTGCGAGCTGAAGAGGATGAAAAATAGACGACCGCCTCCTTTCGACGGCGTCCCCCAAAGCAACATGGCATTCTGCTCTCTCGTCTTCAACCCCCTCTAGTTCTAGTACAGCTAAGAAGGTATGCAACAATGCAGTCGGCGAATGCGTTGGATGCTACATACACATGTCACAGGCGTTCTCAATATGCGAGTGGGGCTAGGGAGAATATCCCATTTATACTAATTAACTGGAGGGCAAAGAAGAAACAATAGAAACAATAACAAACAGAAAAAAGAGACCAAGGTAGCAGAGATGTCGATTTTTGTGTCCACGCAAAGCACTTGGGTTCCGTCTAGCACGAATGCCGGATGTCAGCGAAGCGGGGAGGGAAAAGCGGGAAAAATCGTGTACCGATCACGCGGCGATAGGAACGGCGGACTTCGTCTCATCTTTTTTCCCAGCTGCTGCCGCCGCTTCAGCGTCTTGAACAGCCTTCTTCGTAGCCTCTAGCTCCTTGATTTGCCTTTCCAGTTTCTCCTTCACATGATCTGTAGTGCCCGCACCCTTATTTGGGACATTAAACGTCATACTCCGATGCACGCTTCCACCCATGCTACCCGTCTCGGGGTTTGGCACATTTACCAGCGGCCCATTGGTAGATAAGCCGCGGTGGAACGATGTGGGCAATACGCGGCCATCCGGGTGTTGGAAAGGACACGCAGCACGAGTGCATGCAGCACCAAAACGACATTGTTGGTTAAAGTGAGTGTTGGTCGGACCTGGGGGGTGTGAATATGTACAGTTGGGGCGGGTGCAGGAGGCGCCGAAGCGGCAGGGGATGGGATTAGAAGGTGTGCCGGAATAAGCAGGCGCGGTATGGGGATGCGGAAGTGTTGAGGGTGGTTTTTGAGTTTCGGCGCCTACGGGACCAAGTAAGCAGAGGAACTAAACGGTAAAAAGACTCTTGCCTACCAGGCACATTGACGGCTGGACTAACATGTGATTTGATACAATCCTTATCTTTACAATCTTTGCCTTTCTCACATGCGTCCGTACTCAGTACCACGCCGCTCTCGGCCGTGGCAACTGGCGAAGGATGTGAATACCTACACTGTGAGTTGGTGCATTTAGTGCCAAACTTGCACAATGTTGGAGATTGGGGACGCTCCGGTAGCGTATAGGGTATCCGTTGCTGCTGAACGAGGGGTGGCTGTTGGACAGAGGCAGGTGTTGGTGTTGGAGCGACTATGGGCACGGAAGGCTCGACAGGTTGAGTTGTATTGGTCTCGGATGGGGGTTGAGGCTGAACTTGTGTCTGAGTGGGGGTGGGCGATTCGGAGGATGGGGCGGGTGATGCTCCAATAAATCCACCACGTCCTGGTCCTCCACTACGGCCCCTTCCACCCCGTCCGCCACCCCTTCCTCGTCCATTCACGCCCTGTGCCTGTGCTTGTCCTTGACCGAATGTGCCACCTCCTTGATACATACCCATGTCTCCTTGTTGCATCCCTGGAAAGCCACCACCCATCATCTGCCCTGTGGCAGGATTGAGCATTCCCATCGAGGTGGCCATCTGAGCCATGAGCGCCATCTGGTTCATCATCATCTCCTGCAGCATCATCGAGTTTGCGTTCACATTGGCTGCGGTCATATCCATCGCGACACCATTCTGGAAACCCATCATCATGCCTGGGTCGGGCGTTGCCCCACTGGGGGGGATGCCACCGTTCGTAACAGCATCGATGCGAGCTTGTATTTCGTCTCCGCGCGCATATGGTGGCTGCACGCCGTTTCGTCCGCCTACACGGTCTAATAGACTCCTTCCACTTGCACCCGGACTAGCCTCACTTCTTGAACCGCCGCTTTGCATTGCGCGAGGGCCAGTTGGTACGTCCATACGACGCGTTTTCGATGGGCCATGCCCAGTGGGTGAGGGTGACCTTACGGATGCTGTTCGTTTCTGCCCATGACCAAGCGTCGAAGAAAGCGCCTGTTGATACAGTGGGGTGCCACCAGGCGCTCCAGCGCGAGGGTTGATTGGTCGTCGGTGATCAGTTGTTGAGGATGGTGAGTGAACGGGAATTTCGGATGTGGCTTGGGGTTTCGACGTGATTGCTGACGTGAGGGAAGGGGAGGTGGACGATGATGTTAGTGGTATTTCAGACCCTGGAGCACCTTTAGCTGCTTCGACAAATAACCAATCGGTGAAACTGGGATCTGTTGAAAATTGAAGGACTGTCAATGACGAAACGAATTGCACGGAATCAGGGAGTTGCGAGAGAGGTCAGACGAACCAAAGTCGGCCCCAATTACTACAACAAACAAGGGCTGGTAAGCTGGGCGTGAAAAGGTCGGAAAGGCATATGAAGCTTACAATCCTCGAGCTCAGATGTTATTTGAGCTGGGGTGGCAGAGAATGTTAGTATTTGTAAGGTGCCCGAGGTCGGGTAGAAACATCGACGTACCGGCAGTCTTGTTATTTATGATCATGATAGTAATATACTCTGCCATGACTGGGTCTGTATAACCCCCTGTATAAGCATTTGAGTGCATGGAGTGGCTCTGGAGGACTGACCAGCATCGGGACTGAAGCCCCGCTTCATGAGCTCGTCCTGTATGGCATTCTGTAGAAAAAAGCGCCGGTCAGCTGAAAAATGGCAGTAAAAGGCTATCTCGTGCGCACTTGGAGAGAATTGGCGCGTTCAGTTCCAATTGTAAGGCCAAAAGGCATCTTTGGTGGAAAGTGAACGGCGGAGGTCGACGACGGTGATTGGCAAGAAGGAGCGAATCAACGTTGGCAAGACACGGGAGTGGGATGACTAATATGCTAAGCACTTGTCAAATTAACTATTACTTTTGCTAAACTTAATTATAACTCGGACCAAGCTTCACCGTGACACCGACTCTATTGTCAACGACAATGACACCTGGCGTGGTGGTCTGAGTGTGTTATTTAAATCAACTCAAGTTGACGAACTAAACATGACAGGTCTACGGAGACGGCCCAGGGACTGCGATCGTCCCAACACTGTCCTCAAACGATATCATCAGAGGCTCGTTGATGTCGTTTGCACCTGTTGACGGGACAGCCATGCCCAAACTACACTCATCGGCAGCCTCGCTTGACCCTTCTCTGGAGGAATTTTCGCCTCGCGTCTCCATTCGCAAAGCTTCGAGTTCACGTTGCTCGGCTTCTTGCTTCGAAACGATTGCCGCTCTCTTTTGCTTCAACTGCTCCGGTGATAGCGCTCGTTTCCGCGTAGGGACTGGTGTGGCTCTAATAACGCAATATTAGCATCAAACACATTCATTTGCTTCGCGGCGCGTCACTTACGGTCGTGCATGCCCACCCAAATTTTGAGCCCCTTGGGCATATTGACGACTGAGAATAGTTGAAGGTCCAGCAGATCTGCGTCAAGACTTAATCAACATGCCAGTCGCCCACCAACCAAGGTCACACTCGCTCATTGTGTTGTATCTTCTCACCATACAGCCATTGTCTGTCCCACCTCGGTTCGGTCTCATGCCAATACCGAAAGTAGGCTTCCATCCGCTCTCTCCGTCCGCTCTCTGCCTTTACAAGGTCCCGAACGTCCCTTGCTCTTTTGCGAAGCTTTGCAGCGGTTTCGCGCACATCCGTCGCTTTATTCAAAAGGGCGACATCCTGTGCAGAAATTTCTTGCATAATCGTGACACAACGGTTAAGGTCATTGACGTTTGCAGGGGGAGGCGTCTCCGAGCGTGAGGAGACGGGTGTGGCGAAATCGAGTTGTTCCTCCTCAGTCATCTCGGATTCGGTACCGCTGAAAAGATCTTGGTCATACGAGAGTACGGTGGGTGCTTTCTGCGCTGGGGATATCGATCGTGGAGCTGATGGTCCAGCCTTTACGTCTTGGCTAGGTTGGGCGTCTAGCGCGGGTCTACGTTGTATAGTATCAACGCTCCACTCAATGGCCTTCAGCTCCCCGCTTACCTTGTTTTCTTAGGTATCTGGAGGCTCAACAACTGTTGGATAATTAATTCGCTTTTCATGTTCGCTTTCACTTTGTGGGCCTTCGCATCGTTAGCATGAGCCTCATTTCATGGCACGAGAACGTGCAACGCATACCATGGCCAGTTTTTGAAGCTCGGCACGAGGGAGTTTTCGAAGGGCTGCTTCACTCAGGTTCACATTTTCTGACGCCGTAGATGGTGTTGGGTTCGATGGGTTCGATGCCCGGGCAGCTCTAGGAGCGACAGCTCTTGCCTTGGTCCTGGATCGGAGGTTCACCATGTCGTATGCCTTGCAATCCAGACGCGATGTTCGCTCAGTGATGTGGACGAGGGGGACGGAAATTTATTTCAAACCACACAGGTGTGTGTTTTATAGTAAACCTTATTGGGGTGGTGCATAGACGAGAACAATACTGCCATCTGAATCACTTGGACCTACTACATATCTAGCGACACAAAGCAAGGGCAGACGAAAGCGGAAGTGGTATGGATTGACAACAATGGAAATGTGAGACATGTTCCGCCGAGTCAGCTATTGTCGGCCGCTTTGGTAGCTGTATCCCACCAGACAAGACGTCTGTATTGCTACAGGATGCCAAAGTTAAAGCTGACAGGACGCTTCGACTTGCTCACCACAAATACATTCCCCTACTCAACTCTTCCCCCGCCGTCGACGTTGATTCCCCCACCACACAATGACACTCACAATGGATAGCCCGAAGCTTCGCAAGCTCACTCGCACTCAACTTCAGTCCCTCGCGAAGGTACAGTGCACTCTCGCTCCACCGGGGATCCACATATGGACAGTAACGTCCATGTCTCGCAGCGAGAAGTCGTCCGCGCCGTCGGCAAGACTGAAGATATCGTCCGCAGACTCATACGGAAGCATCCCAGAGGCGTGCCAGTACCAGAGTACGTGTCCCCTGCATCCTCACGCACACGGGTCCATGTACTCACCAACCTGGACCTCAGAGACGCTGAGGACCAATCTGCCTCCTCAGCCCCTCCGAAACGAGATGTGCTAAAGAAATCCCGCAAAGGTACACTCTCACTCTCACCGGTACGAGCAACCTTCGCAGACCGCACGGATCCCAAAGGTACATATACACCCTGTTTTCGAACCCTGCGTCAACAGTCGTCGCTCACCGCTTGGTTGTCCCCGCCAGGTAAAGGTAAACTAGCCACCGAGGCGGTTTCTCTCTCCCCTTCGAGCTCCACAGAAGCTCTGGAACAACTTCTTTATCCCGAAGGTAAATGATCGGTTGTCCCCCTCAAGGTCATCATTGCTCACCCCTTTCGCTGTGCCGGTTAGATGAACCTGTGGCCGGCCCGTCAAATGCGAACCCCGAAAGTGCCTTCGTGCCCCACTCCGAGGTCGCCGAGTCTGTTCCCTTCTCCGGAGAATTATTACCCGTTCCACCGTCGGAGTATCCATCTCACCAAGCCAACCACGAAGACGAAGACACACGCAGCGGTGCTCCGCCACCCGAGGCTCCAAACCCCGGCTGGAAAGCAGACGAAGAAGACGAACCCGACGACATTTACGATAACGTTGACTATCCCAAAGGTGCCCCAAACCACTACATGGTCGTCGATGCCCTCCGCCAATTCACCACCCTCGTCAATACCATCCCATCTATGGAGACGCGCATCGCCGAATGTCAATGTCTTCTCCATCGTACAGAGACCCTACTCGAGAAAGCGACACCAGACGCAGGCGAGTTGACTGTCACGCGCGAATATCTCGAGACGTTCTTGTTGGCCAAGATGAAGCAAAAGCCGGAACTCTGGGACGGGACAGGAATGATGCAGAAAGAAGCCCGTAAGCTCCGGATGGAATGGCTACGGGCGGGACGCAAGGCAGAAAACGAAAAGAGGTGGAAGGAAGCCAACGAATTGAATAAAAAACACGGTCTCAAACCGGAGCCGTTTTCAGCATTCGCGTACGTGTGGAGCTGTCGAGGCGACGAGACTCGGAACTAACCCACTGCATAGATCGCAAAGCGACGAGGAAGTTATTGAAAGTTTGCAGACCACTCCTGCAAGCAGCAGAAGTGGAAGTTCCAAGAGAAGGAGGGGGGAAAGTGTTGATGCAGAGTCGGATGCAGATGCCGATACCGATGGTGACAGTCGGAGGAAAAGAGCTCGCTCGTGACTCCCCGGTCCCCACGTGCCTGCCATACCATCGTAAGGCTACATGATACATCACAACTAGTATCCACGTATGTCAGATGTGAACACCCCTGATCAGTAGCACCGCGTACTTGCTAACAATCAGATGCGAGCATTTGCTCCGTGGAGTTCAACGCCATCTCTGTCAAGATTTGAAAAGGATGTGTTATCGATCTATCGATCATAAAGTTGTTGCACACGAGACGACGCATGTCCCCTTTATTATCCACCCCCTTATGCCACCACATCCGGCGAACAGGTTGAGCACGGAATCGGGCCGGACGCCCTTGATCAAACCCCACAAGGGGGAATCGACCAATCTTGTAAAATCCGAGGCGCTGTTCAAACGCACGTCAAACGGAAACAAACATGCACTCGATCGACAGCTAGGAACAAACGGCCAGGCAAAACCACCGACCTTGCTGCGCGTGCTCACTCACGCCTCATCATTTGATGGATGTGACATCGCCACGACTACTAAATCCTGAAGACCGGTCAGTGGGAGGATGGCCACCGCACATACGAGGAAGGCATGATTTCAAAGCGTTCCACCCGCCCCCCGCTCATGACCGCATATGTTGCGCAGTTGTCAAATTTCTTTTCCGCCAGAGGGATGAGCCCGAACGCAGTGCGGCGCAACTTGTGTCAGCAGCCACTCCATGAATAAAACACACCCCATCTGGCTGGTCATCGCTGCGATTTCGGAATTAGCCTCGAGTATGTGACTAAGCGACCATATGTTCCCACTTGGAGTACTCAGCTCCTCGGCGCTAGTCTGGGGAACAAGGTTAATCATTAAGTTTAACATAACGCTCCACGGCGTTTCGGTCAGGGTAAACCAGTTTGGAATCAGGCTATCACAAGTGGTGACATTGACACAACACCTGCCGGCTCAACTCAATCATACAGCGGAAGTAATGGGAAAGTGTATGCGCACATTCGTCTTTGTTGCTCTTCCTGAAACACATTTCATGACGACATTGATAGTTAATGGACATTCAATGGAATGCGCCCTTGCCAGATGTATCACGGCCTCAGACCCGGACATTAATGCAGTATCCTGCCAAGAAGAAACCATCACCTACGAGTCAAATAGATGAGTGACGGAACCTATAATGCACAAGTGTGCGCACCTCCAACAACCCATGCCTCTTCTTGTTGTTGATGCTGTACTCGACCGCCATCAGCATTCCTCAATAGTCCAGTCTGTGAGAGGTGGCACGTTCAACGTTCAGCATGCATCACGCAGAGCGTCTGTCTCCGCTAAATCGGTGCTAAATCAACAGTTTGACATACATACATTCGGCTAGTAGAACAAACCACCACTCACCAAACCCACTGAGACTCTAGCTGATCCATATATACATGTGATAAACAACCACTTTCCATAACGCAAGGCTGCCGGAGATGGGTCCTCTCAAATGAAATCCCTGAAATCAGACCACGTTGTGAGTCCTCGTTGAACTCATACTCGAATGCGTTATCCGAAACGCCGACGAAAGACTGCAAAGGTCTAGACGATGCTGCGGCGACGTTCTAAAATGCACGTCGATCTGTCCCATCTGATATGTCAGCGCAACCGTCTTGCAGTGAGAGAAAAGTCGATCGAACCCTTGGCGCAACGGTGAGACAATAGCCACCGCACGCTGGGCCCTTAATGATCTCTCGATTACCCACCTCCTTTCCATGGAAATGTTCCGTCCGGGGAGTGAATGCTGCTTCGCCATGAAGACCATTTGAGTGTTCTTCCCGTGCGCGAACTGGCTCAAAGGCTGGAGTCATGCCCCAACAAACGCATTCTCAATCTGAATGGCACTGCATTCATTGTGATTCAACGTTCTTGATTTGGTATGCAGGAAGCACGTTTACTCACCTTTGCCAGACCCTCGGCCCTCCCGCACTACGCTAGGCATGGTACACAGCCCACGAGAGTGTGAGAAAAGGCTTCAGGGTTCTCACAATTGAACGTTATGAACCCCATGGAGAAGTGAGACAGCCTCAGAGCACAGAGAGCTCAGTGCTATCCAAAATCTGCATACACCGCGATCATATCGCCACCATACTGATCACGGTGCCCTACAAGGCAACACAGAAATCGAGTCACTTCAGTTGCTCAGTAGCTGCACCCGACAGGAGTAGAAGCACTTCTGCTTCCACGCCACATCGAGCGAAGGAGGCCGAGTCGAGAAGTGCTGCTCTGGTAACCTGTGCTGCGGGAAGGAGACGACCGCAAGGAAGCTGCCTATTCCAGTACATCTTCAAGATCGAATTAATGCAGGAAACGACCAAGGAAACGCGACCAGCATAGGTGGAAACCCACCACTGGCAAGAGCAGTAGTTCGCCGTGGTGCGAAAAGGAGGCGGGTGATCGGAGATAGGCTTAGGCTTTTCTTTGACATCTCAGTTGAAGAAGTGTACTGTTGCTGTTCTTTCGCGGAAAGACGACGTGTCACCGAGACCTAACGAACGTTGTACGCTGGCTTGGACGTTTCTTCATGCAGCACGAACTGGTGCGACTCGGCGAAGAAGGTCAGAGAAATGGAGATGATGACGGCCGCCGAGCACCGCACTTCGTCACAGAAACCCTCACGACCTGTCGTGTGCATCGAAGAACGAGACAGCTGGTTAACGGGTCACACTACAACTTGAACGGAAATCCTGTACGTGTGTGGGTAGAGACAACTTGGGGCTCGTTTCAAGCAAGTGTGAGAAGATCCAACCATATCTCCTCTCAGCCACCACCTTGCCTGCAACCATTATGCTTACAAGGCAATGTAGTACGACTTCCCCGCGTGACTCACATGCTGCATCCATTCTGTCTCGTCACTCCCTTGGTCACTCCATATCTTAAAATCTCACCTCCGTGCGGATCACGGATCGATAAGATGGACGGCCTCGTAGTAGGGGGATCACCCAACCCAACCTTGTCGATAAGGCTACGATTTTCCATTCTCCAGTCGCCGTGTCGTGATGGCAGGGTTCTCAAGTTCATCTGGCATCCATATCTCGCGATATTACACATAATCGCATTGGACCCTGTGCGGACGATATCCGCGCGGCCATCTCGCCCGATACGCTTGAACATGGCACATTAATGGCAAGGCTATTTCCCGTGTCCCCGTTCCCCATAGACCAAAGGACCCAGGTGCGCTCTGAACCCACCACCTCTCGTCGGATCAATCACACTCGGGCGGTCATATCGTACAACTGAGCACCCGCTCCGCTCTTCCGCCCCCAAGAATAAACGCACGACGGGGCACGAGGCGTCTCTTTCAGCGGAACCGCTTGCGCTTGTACCCCAGAACGTGGCCCGATTCAACGCAATTCAATTTATCAAACAAGATTGTCGTGATGCCTAGGTTCGAGTTGTGGCACGATGCGTAAAAAGAAGAATACAACAGCACTCCTTGACTGTATCTGCCACCGCTTCCCCCCCCCCGTGACCCACCGGACAAGGCAACGTTTCCACGTTCCACCTTGCCATCAAACCTTGTTGCCTCGAGGCGTGCCACTTTTTGCTTTTTGGAACGCCGCATCCGCGCCACACGCAGGATGAAGACATCATGAAGTCGTGCGCGTCAAGTCATGTTTGTAGTCACTTGTACATATCCCGCATGGCAAACTCGTTCGCTGATGTTGAATGTGGAGGTAAAAAGGTCTAGATCGCGCAAGAATGATGCCTCTTCAAAGGGCAAGTTTGCACCACGTTTTTTTAACTCTCCCTTTGCGTGAAGCCAAGATGAGCGAGTGAACCAGCGCATTCTGACCCGAGCAGTCGGGCTTGTCACGGTGATAGAGCAGACGGTGCTTGGACGGCGCGGGGACGTCGAGAAACGAAGGATGATAAGATAAAAGAGTCAGTTTAGACCTCGATCACGGATGTTCCTGTCTGCCTCCGCGGAATCGAAGCACTGTCTTGGTGGCGCCTGTCCATTCGCTGAGACGTCTTCCCAGTCTTACAATTACTAAGCTAGACCTGACCGGTCCGGAGCTATCAACAACCATGAAAACGGTGAATCCAAACCATCAAGAAAACGTTGCAGCCAACTTCTTATCTACATGAAGGCCTGCTACAGTGTTCCTACATGAGGTCTCAGCGTAAAGTAATACCAGCCTCCCCCGGGCCACAGTCCGTTCGGTGAAGGGAACTCGTTCCTGGGTATGATCCGTGGAAACGGAAGTGTCGCAGACCGAAGTGTTGCACAGTGGAATTATCCCCGTCAGACTCGGAAGTCCCGCCCGAAGTGAGCGTGTGTAGCGACCATCGGTATGGAGTGCGTTCTGCTGACATTATATCGGCCTTGCTATCGCACCGAACGAACGCAAGGCGATGGTAGGACCACAGTCAACGTGACGTCCACGGTCTTCTAAGCTAACACACCGTATCAGCATAGAGCCTGACATGGCACTTCCCAGGAACACTGCATCCCGACTTTTGATGAACCTCAGGGAGGGCGCCCGAAACCTATCCTCACCGCTCCGTGCAAAGCGGAACGCGCCATCAAACTTGTTTCGGCCGCCGTAACAGTTAGGTGAATATGTACGTCCCGACTATTTGACAGATCCATCCAAGGCGGAAGAAAATTGCAGAGCTTGGTTTTCATCAACGTTCATTCTTCGGCCTTCATGATGTATACGATCATCGGAAGTAAGTAATAGTGCGAGCGCCCATGTCAAAGTTTAGCCATGCTGTGCAAATCAGTATGTCACTCACACCAACCATTGAACATGACGAAAAGTCAAACCTACGATAGCGCCGACCACATAACCACAATCGAAGAGGCTGGAGATGAAGGACTGCGAGTCATGCACGTTGGAAAGGAAAGGTTGGATTTTAGCGCGGCAAAGCTAATAGACCCGAATAAGAGCCTATCCTGTATTCATCATCGGCGGAGGGAAGCGCAGCAGAACTTTTCATTAATGAAAAAAGGTTGACTCAATTCCATCAGGGAGGTGAATCATACTCAATTGGCGAGGTAGGGATGACGAGGTGTGAGGATGAAACGAACCAGGGGTCTTGAGACTTGAATCGCAACCCTATGCTAGCGGCGCGCCACGGTCAGGTACCATGAGAGCGAGATCAATTGAGACGACCCGACCCTTGGCATACAGTGGGCGGCGGACTCCGCGCCTGCGAGTGTGGCGCATAGCCTGAGTACTACATAGGGCACACCAACTGTCAACGATAGCCACATAGTACAATAGGATCAAAATTGGACAGTGTAGACGATCAAGCTAAGGACGGACGTTTTTCGAGTAGTACCCCTTCCCAGGGCTAGCTGAATCAGCAACACGTACCGACAGATCCCCGAAAAAGGCCAAGAGGGGAGAGAACCCGCGGCCGTACGCCAGCTCGGTTCGGCGGGCTTCTACTTGTAAAACTGAACCAAATGGTCGTCATGTCGATGTTGTCCGACGCGTGAACTCACCGAACGTGCGTTCAAGTTGGGCGATCGACCTTCAAAGTCCAAATTGACAAGTCAATTGCCCGTCGTCAAGTGTCAAAGTGTGGATTCTGTAACGTCAGACTCCAGTCTGAGTCTCTGGACACCTGGTGAACACATCGCGGGCTCGGATATCAGTGTACAATCTAAATTGATCGCCAGCTTTATCGCCCAGCAATCCACACGTATGCGCAGGTCCCAAATAGGGTGATTGACAGTAAACACAGTGTCAAGTCCATGCTGTTGCGGCCTTCAAGTTGAGGTGGCTACTTAGAGCGCTGTCTATTCCTTGTAGAAGGCAGCTTTCTACACTAAGTATGGACAGCGGGAACACAACCGCCACAGATCGACTGACGTCTGTCTTGTCAAGGGGACATTGAAAACGCTCTGGTGTGTCCAAGTCCGCGGTCCTGTTCGATGTTGCTATCACTGTCAAGTCGGGCAACCGAAACTTGCTAGGAATCCGCTCGGTCCGTCGTACATACTTGCCTTGCACGTCCAAACTGACCTGGTTTGGCTTGTCGCACACAAAAGGTCGGTCATGCATCCTGGTGCTATTTCATGCCGAGAACTGTCTCCGGGTATGAAGAAGCAGCGGACGCACCCATGACTTTATCCGACACGGCGATGAAGTCTTATTCCAGTTCTCCGAGGAACATACGGTAGGGCTGTGCGGAGACAGAGGCTTGGGAAACGTCATCCCTCACCGTTAATGAGTGCGTCTTATCTTGGAGACCATTTGTCCTGCCCACATTCAGACATAGACACTGCTGGTGCACGCTGGATATGAATATGAACGAGAAACGCCGAACAATGTCGTGATATGCACGAATAGCGAGTGTTGAAGATATCACCCGTATCAAATCGGAATTGAACGTTGCTGTAGATCGGGCATCGCCATTGGCCAATCGCACAATCAACCAAGCATCTGACTTGATCGCATCGCTGGGTTTTGGGAGAAAGTAAACGAACAATCAGATTTAGGGAACAAAGGAGGGTCGGAACACCGCGAGGTCGCATGAAGTAGATGGTATCTCCACTCGGAGACGGCAGGGATCCAAATGCGTGCGAATTCTCTGTCTGTTTCCCGTACGTCGAATACTGAGGCTCTCACCGATGATTGGTTTACGACGCCATCACGAGTACCAACATCACCTTAAAAGGACGAACGCGTTCCCATGTCCAGAGACTTGAACCAATCAGTGCTCCTATCTGGAGTTCAGTGGAGCAGTCGATAACGATCAAGGAGTTGGGTCAGGTGATGCAAAAGACAACCCAGGAGTTCAGGTAGGATGTCGGTGAGGGATCACGGGACCACATCAGATTTGTCATTAGGACGATGCTTACCGTATCCGCAAGAACCGATGGGATACTGGCATTCCTGTTCGAAGTCGTGTTGGCGAGGGTTGTCTTGAAAGCGATGGAGTGGGAGTGGTAATCATACAATGATTATCGACCACGCACAAACGCCATCCACACCACGCCTGGAGTTCATGTGTGAACGTAAAATTGGATTCGGACTGTAAGAAAACTCCCACCTGCCTTGATATGCGAGGCAGAAGCGAAGATAGTTCTGTGAAATGACCATCATGAAATCTGATTCTCCACATTGACATGTGGGGTGAAGTCACGAGGCTTCGACAGAAACGAGGGTGGTCGAAATAGGTAAACAAGTGAATGAAAAGAGGATGACCCGGAACGGACTGAGTCACTGAGCCCTGAGGTGAGTGACGGTTTGGCAGACGGGTAAGTACGAGTGCTATGCAAGTTTATGTAGTGCTGCTGACATTGATTCACAAGCTTTCCATATGACAATGCTGGACAGCAAGGAGGATTGGTGATGCTAACCGAAATAAACGCAGTTGAGTATGCGAACGGAGATGACATCCACAGCCGGAGGGCAATAGCCTCGGCTTGGACAAGATACAAGAAAATGAAATGGCAGTGAGTACCCGTGCTCGCGTAAAATCGGGGGCGCGCTGTATCGTGCATTGTCGGGATATCAGTTAGCAAAGCTCGGGATAGGAGCAGTGCTGTCCGGAACGGATGTATCAAATGTCACGGGAAAGGTTCCCGAACGTCGATCCGGTCATGTCGCAAAACCAAGGAATGATTGTGGGCTAGAACATTGTGGAGAAGGGATAGCTCGTTCGGGACGGGACGCCGAGAAAACCGATCAACCGAACTGGTTTGTGAGCTTGCATCGCTTTTTAGTGAGACGCGGATCGCATCCGGCCGAACGTGGGCTTCTGTGCTACGATTTTGGAGAAACTGCCTCCATTATCGGAGGTTGTTGTCATGGTTCGTTCGTCAAGGAGCCTTTGTTCCCTACGGTGCGCCGAGTATAAAAGAAGGGGGTGGAGGGCTAAGCAGATGCCCCGTTTTGCGCACTCCAAGCTGTGTGGTGACTTGCTTATTGCCCACTCGATCCTACTGCAGAGCCCGCCGAGTGTCCGATCAAGCACGCCTTGTGGATAACGAAATTTGTCAAGGGATACCTTCTCGCCGTCCTCGAGGCAGCAAGCGAATTCGAGTGCACGCCGCAGCTGGCAACACCACAGAGACGTACTCGGTTAGTTCCCACGGTGAGTTTTTCCATTGTTTCATTCCACGGAGCAGCCCATTATTTTGGCGGTGCCAATAATAAACAATTGAAGTGCCGCGCCGGCACGGTGCCAGGTCCAGCTGATGCTTCGTTCGGCTGGGCGGTTCGGCACGTTTTGGTTATATAATACGTTACCAAATTTTAAATTTTTTTTGGGTGATATGAAATGTATCCTCCGTTCTCAGGGACTGAACTTATATACTCACTTGTCTTCCCTTCAGCCGTGCTTCCGACTACTAGCCCTCTATCGCTTTGCCTTCTCCAGCGCCACCTTGTCCCCTTCCCTGTCAATGGCTACAGTGCACGGTCCAGTATCCGCCAGTCACCCGTCGCCGTTCAGGTCAATCCATAACGCCTCTCATCCACGTGTCTCATACCAACCTCCGGTGAGTGCCCTCCCCGTCTTCCGGTCATGTTTTCTCAATTTGCCTCTCAGGTACCCTCGGCCAAACCCCCATCGACACAGCCCACTTCTAGTAGGCAAGATCCCTTTTACGGCCACGAGCAGACATCGAAGCTATGCGCGCGTTTTATCACGCACCTCTTTGCGTGCCCGGAGTACCCCCCTTCCTCGTCCAACTCGACAGTCAAGCTACCCCATTTCATAGCGTACGCCCTGCACAGGACCAAGCTCCATGCTTCAGTGACATTCGCCGCCCTCGTCCTCTTGCAGCGTCTGAAGGCTCGTTTTCCGACCGCTCGGGGATCTTCGGGTCACCGGTTATTTGTATCGGCCTTTATGCTCGCCTCCAAGGTCATCTGCGACGACACCTACTCCAACAAATCGTGGTCCATCGTCGCTCAAGGGATGTTCCAACTTCGGGAGATCAACCAGATGGAAAGGGAGATGTGCCAGTACCTCGAGTGGGAGCTCAACGTCGATCCCGTCACGCTCAGGGAATTCGAGGACATGATCCGCAAGGACTTTGTCGGTCCCGGTCCATACCCTACATATATTCTGCCATCGACGAAGAAGTCGACGCCGCCACCCACCGCCAACCCCTTCGCAGCCCCGTCGCATGCGAGTCCGTCGCCGTCGTACGGGCAGCGGTATCCTTCGCCACCCAAACCGGTACTCCCTCCCCCAAACCCTACCGTGGCGTATATGACACCCCCTACCACCCCCGATACGCCATCACCCACGTATTCACCGACATCCCCAGCGTCGTCGGCGTCTCCACCCACCCCACCCGGCATCGAGGACCTCACTGCCAAGATCGTGTCGGCGTCGTCGTCGCCAGGTCTCGTGAAAGCAGAGGCCATTCCCATCGTTCAATCAAAATCAAAGATGTTTGCCTTCGCTTCGCCCTGCGTGTGGTAATGCATCCCTATTGTAGCTTACTTTATTCGCCTAGAACGGTCGTCTTGAAGACGACCCTTATTGTATACTCGCCACCCTGGTATCCCAGGTCGCTCACCGATTATTTAAGGACTTATCTATACCCTACCCTGATCGTGCCTTGGGGTGGGCGACATGGGGTGCCGTTGGCGACGGACCTGCTTTGCTTCATCTCACATTGGGCTTCATCGCATATTCATGTTGTGTCAATAGCTGCATACAAACTTTTTTTTCGTAGGCATATGTACATCATAAAGAACAAGATTTGCTGAATACAACACAGAAACAACAAGCTCGTGTCGCGCTCGTACGAAATCACGCCGTGAAACACCGCATGCCGCCGCTGCTCCGAGTGCGGGGATACGCCCCCCTTCTCACAAACGTCACCGTATCCCGCCGCTCGGTTGTGGCGAGTGATGGACCTACACTCCGTTTGGCGTCCTCTATGAGGTACCACCACCACAGCCCGGCACCGATAACGCAGAGAGGGTTCGGTGCTACAGCTGATGGGTATCAATGTCGCTGGAACAACCCTCTGCGCTTGAAACTCATGCAAGGGAAGTCCACGTTTGGACGGCTCAAACCGAGTGCTAATTTGGGTTGGACTTTCGATCAGACGTTTCTGTTGGAACTTGCCCTTTACGGATGGTCGTTTATCCCATCGCCAACCCTTGGAACCGCAGCATCCTTTTTCGTCACAGGCGCCGCGGCGCGTGTTCATGCAAGAAAAAAAAATTGCTCCGCTGGTCCTCGATGGAGTTATCTTGGTTTTTTTTCGAGTTTCAGAATCTCACTGGTTCTGTTCGATAAGGGCTCGCTGGCAAACGCTGGGTGGCATTCCTGCGTTCCACGTACAGCAAAGATTCAGAAGACTGTGACGCGGCCTCACTGCTACCTGGCAGACCTTTACAATCAAATTTAACGTGCTTCGCGGCACGACGTGGCAGTTACAGTAAGTTGGCCAGTCGCACCTCAAAGTCCTTCCAAAGCCATGTGGTGCCAGCCAAAACATGTTACGCGCGAGATGAAACAAACGCCATGTCACCTGGCCGAGTTCACGATGCCACCGTGCAAGGTAAAGTTAGGCAACATTGTTGATCGTCTTTCCTAGAGAAAGCACGATCAGATTGCTATGCAACCTACAGGATGGCAAGTACATGGCTTGCTCTACTGTAGCTTGTCCTGGAGGTCAGCGCTCAGCGTCAATCTACACTACAGCAAAGTGTTCATTAACGTTGTGCGTGATCACGCCGATTGCTAAAGGTTAAATCCGCCCACCCCTGATGTCATGTCATGCCACAATCAGTACCGCCTTTTGTCACGTATCGGGGCACGCGATCACCTCATGGCCCTCCATGTGTCTATTATGGTAATCTCCCAGGGTTCAAATGTGTCTGCAATGTACCTATAGTCTCTTGGCTGACCCTCCGAGTCCATTTCTCGGCCAGGTACAGAAGCTTGTACGTATGGAGGGAGGGTAAATGGCACTTGGCATGTACACGAGGCCACGGAGGTTTACGAACGGTCAACGTTTCGACGTTCAAATGGGCGGTCGGTCCGCATTCTGGCACGCCATTGTTCGTAAGGAGGGAGCACTTGCTTCCATCACAACATTCAAGGCGATATGCGAGTCAAACTTCTCCTCGGGATACCCACAGCACCCCTGATGTCGCTCAGTACACAGGTAGATTGACTATTTTGCTCGAAAAAAGGGACGCTGTGGCATTCGACGAAGGCTCCTTCCTCTCTGCTGCGCTCGTCCGTGATTAATCTGGAGCTGTGGCAGAGACTGTGATCCCCATCTCCTTTGTGTGCGAATAATTCATATGAATGCGTTGGTATCATACTTGAATTTGGGTGATTGTTAAAATTATTGTATGTTCATTTAGCATCTGAATCAGTGATTCTTGTTCGGCTTGTACGACGTGATGGTTAGCATGGATACGCGCCCCCCTTACCTCACGACAATCGACAATGACATCAGTCCCTTGTCGTTTTGTGAGGGTAGCATATAAGAAAGAGGATATATGGTCCACACATGTGGGATTTGCATACGTACCATACGGTTCAACTCTCCACCGGGGCCCGTTTTCACAGCAGAGCAGTCCCACGGCTGCCGCCGCCGCCCGAAACACAGCCCCAGGATCATGAGTGTCGCACGAGCTCGGTTCGGGCATCGCCCGCACGAGTATAAGATGGATGTAAGCAGGGTGAGTAAGAACCCCGGATTTTACTTTGATCTCTCGTTGACCGCAGCAGCCTAGCGTTACGCGGGTCTTGGTCATCGTTTCGCCGAATAGCCATGTAGTGCCCCGTTATGCATGCGTATCGTAGAAAAGATCTGCGCCCTTTGGCGAACCATTCCAACGAACTTTAAGGATGCACAGCGTATGACGGAACGCCTCGCACTGGATCCCAAAGGTGGGGCCCCTAGTACTTGCGTCACCCCTTTCTTTCTCTCTAAAACTAGCCGCAGTGATCTGTGCCCACAACATGAGTATATCTGTTCCAGTACTCGTTGGTGCCTATCACCCTAAGACGCCAGTGCGACGTCAAATGGGTGCACCGTCCTCGCCTTCCTCGCGCTCCTTTCCGCCCGCGCGCATACGCCACAAGCGATCATGGGCCCACTGCCCACCCTGATCGCACCACCGGGGGGCCTCTGAATCGACGGGCGAACTAGGTTATACATATACTAGCACACAGCCCTCGCGCGCAATACACCGACACCCCACACCTCGAACATTCTGATGCTGCGATCCCGCGATCCGTGCCAAGATCAACATCGTTCTTAGCTTCACCCTTGGTCCAGCCCTCGCGGGTTCCTTTTATCCTCGCCCACCCACCCACCACCACCACAGGTCCACCATCAGGATCACAATGGATGGTGTCGGATCCTGATTCATCTGATTAATCATACGGCCCCCCAGTCCCCAAACGACCTGTTGGGCCAAGCAAGTACTACAGTCGCAGTACCTCGCGCCCGCGATTCATATCGCCGTTCCGGACGTCGATCCCATTGAAAGAGCCCATTTGGTTCGTGTGGTTCGTGCCTGCGCGATGGGGCCTGATTTAGGGCACCTTCCAACTTGGTGCACACTCAGTACTTGTTCTGCTGCCACCGGTATCATCATCTCCGACCCGGTCGATAATCAATGATCAGGATACGCCTTCGAGTGCCACTGATTAGATTATAGATAGATAGTACCTCGTGACACGCACGTATCTGCAAGATGTATGAATGGCATTGTAGCGGTGTGGAGGAGCCTTGACCTTGTGACCGCGCCTCGTGATACGTTATGCCCTGCTTGGTTAGCAGCTATCATCTCCGAGATACATCGATCTACGTCCTATGTATGTACGTTCTACAGGACTCACGGGACTCATACAACCCTTGCAGTTAGGGATAATACCGTGAGATCATGAGACCGAACCGGCTCTTGTCCGAATCATGATTCATCGAAGCGTTTGTAAGCCCACGGATCGACTCGGACGTACTTATTCTCCCCCGGCCCGTCCGCCCGCCCGTCCGAGTCTTCCAGCCCTCGGTATCAACCCCGCTTCGACGAAACCGAGTGTTCAAAGTCTTTTTGAGAAGACGTCCACGCACGAGCAAAACGAGAGGTTGAGAGTGAGGGGTGGGTGGGAGTGTGTACGTGAGTGGGCGAGTTGATGACCTCGTGACCCTCGTGATACGTTATGCCCATGCTTGGTTTGGCAGCCATCATTCTCGATGCCTCGTTCTACGTCCCTAAGTTCCACAGGACCCTATACAACCATCGCATTCAGGGATGATCATGAGACCGAAGCGTCCCCTTGTCCATCGTGATCATCGAAGCGCTTGTAAAACACCCACGCATCGACGTATTCTTCCCCCGGCCCGTCCGTCCGTCTGAGTCTTCCAGCCCTGGGTATCAACCCCGCCTTGGCGAAACCGAGTCTTTCCCAAATTCTTCGAGCAAAACGAAAGTGAGTGAGTGAGTGACGAACACGAAAAAAAAAACCCCCACCGAACGCTCGCCACGTTGTTCACATACACCAAGTTGAACACGCTCGCTTCGTACCCCAACCGCGGTGCGTAATACAAATACGACCGCGCGAGGACACCGCCGTAGCCGCCGCTTCGATGGGACGGCGGGACGACGAACCCAGCGTTGCAGATCTAGCGAGCACGCGCTGATCAGTACATACGCGCGCCCCGTTTTAGGATGACAATGGAAGGAAAGGGTCTCGTTTCATTCTATTTCATTTCCGCCCGTCGAGGACGCGGGTTTGGGGGGAATGGAGGACGGGGAATGTAGGGTTCGTTGGAGGAAGGCCTCGGAGCTACCACTGCCACAAGGGCCCAAACAATCCCTTTTTTGTGCAGGGACGGGGCTCTTTTGGAGATGGGAGAGAGGAGGTGACTTACGTGCGAAGAACGCCCAGGGTAGTTGGGTTTCACCTAGAGGGGGAGGGCAATGGTAATCAGTGAGGTTCGTTTGCGAGCCCCAGAGCCTGTGGGCATTTGCCAACAGGGCACTGGGTTGACGTAGGACGCAAAAGAAGACAAATGCATACATAGTAGAATCCGACCACACAATCGTCCCAAGACCGACCCGCCCTCGCACGCTCAAGATCGACCTCGACCTCCCTCGGTACCGCGTCGTATTCGAGTCGGCGACGTTCCAATTCACCGGGCGCGCTCCCACTCGGGCCGAGGCCGACGATAGCGATCACCACGTCCGCAGCGAAAAAATAGGCCCTGAACGCGTCTGGGTCCCGTATGTCTTCCTGGGGGTACGTCAGCCCCGTGTCGACCTCGTCTGCAAAGACGGCGTGAAGGTGGTCGAACAGGCTGGGGCCGGAGTGTTTGCCAATGCTGTCCTCGGCGTCGCCGATCGCGGACGGGTCGAGGTGGAAGAGGGTGATCGTCGCTTGGGGGTCGCGTGGGTGGGGCCATGCTGTGGTGGGGAGCCTCAGATGGCGCCTTGGACGGGAGAGGGCGCCGTAGGCGGACATGTTGGAGCTCGAGCGGACGGGTGTGCACGGAGGGAGCGAAAAGGTGACGGTGTACACACGCTCATCTGATCTACTCACGCCCGGGTACGATGCAAAGAAGTGCACCAATAGCTAGCAGGATTACTTGGACTTATGAGGAACCTTTGTTAGCCCCAGCAAACCTACGTGCTATTGTCGTCGTCGACGCTGGTCACCGGTAGGAGCGGTGACCGCTGATCAATTGATCACTGAAGTCTTATCGGCGTATTCACGGACATGCGATGTGAAACGTCACCAGATCACACAACGACAAACGAGGCTGTCCGGATTCTCAACATAGGGGAGACGATAACTGGCCCGAAGAGAAGCACGTTCACAGACGGACCAAGGAAGCACGGAAGCACCAACCACCTCGAAATCGATAACGCGGCACAGGTTCCATCGATATCAATCTCAACGTGTCCTGTCCAAACGCGGTCATCACGCGGCCGCGGCCTCAGAACCCACTCGTGCTCACGAGCTGGCGTTCCAGGTCCAGCTCGAGCACCAGGCCCTGCCCGTGCCACGTCGGCAATGTCTGCACCCCTCGTTCGTCCACCGTGCCCTCTTGGACGCCATCCCCAAAAAAGACGTAACCGGGTATGTAGCGATCCACGAACCTGTCCGAACTGAGCGCACGCGAACCAGAGTGAAAAAATAGACACGCACGTCTTGACTTGCTCGTCCGTCATCCCCCGTCCCCCGTTCTTGGCCTTCATGTCCTGTTCTTGTTGTAGTCGCCACCGATAGATGATCGCCAACGACGACATCGGCGGTCCCTTAATCTAGCAACACAATCCAATCACCGAACGCACGACACACCTCGAGCCATACCGCACGCACCTGTATAAACGCATCCAACGCTTGCCACCACGCCACGTACGCCCCCAACATCGCATTCACCGCCAGCACATCCTCGAGCTCCACAAACCCCCGCATATCAAATCCGTCCAGCCCGGGCACCTCCCGTCCCCACCTTGCCTCGACCTCCGACTTTTGCACGGGGAAAAACCCAACACACCACCCCTCGAGCACGACGATGTCGACCGGCCCACTTACCACCCGCGCCTCCGCGACACGATCGCCCGCACCATCAAACAGACTCTTGTCAAACACCGACAAGGACACCTCACCTGGCCCGTCTGTGCCTGCGGCGTCATTGATCGCCTTGATCGCCGTCAGGATCGCACGCCCGAGCACAACGTCGTGCGTCCCCGGCTGTCCACGTCCGTGCAGCAGTCTGTTTCGTGGGTGCGCTTCGGCGAGCGCGGTCAATCCTGTGTGCGGTAGATAGAGGTCGTCGATCGAGAGCACGGCGACCGACAGCGAATAGGGCGGATCTGCGAGCAGAGAACGAAGACGGGAGGTGAGAAAGGTCTTGCCGCTCCCTTGTGGTCCCTGCACGCCCACAAAAAGTGGGGGGAAATTGGACCGAGCAGCGAGCCGCGCTCGATGGGCTTTCAAGCAATTCGAGACATGGTTCGCCATCGCGTACACTGCAGGCGGGTACAGAGTGGTCGTCGCCATCACGGATGATACGGTCGTAGCGCGCTTGCAGCCATGGTGCTGCGTATGAGTCACGTGATAGGTCAGTATCCACAGGATCGTTCCAAGCAGTGGCACAAAGACATCTATCAGGCACATTATAATTGCTGTAAATCCGTACCACAGAGTCACATCTACCGCCATCGCAACTAAAGCATCATGTTCGTAGACGGACGGCGAAAAAAAGAAAAAGACTCTTCATAGTGCATGGCGTGCGAGGACCTACTTGCCACCGCCATACCGTGCCTTGCGACCGATATCAAAGGGTATGTATTTGTATTTGATCATATGTCTAAGAAGCATCGGAGTGAGCAGAAACGTAGATGGTGAGCAAGTGAACATACTGTATTTGGCGCCGCATCGTCAGCAAGAACAAGACACAGAAATACACGACCAAGATCGGCCAGTAGACGGGGACATCAAACACCTCCGAGGTGGTGCAAAAGAGGGCGACGATGATGGCGCGCGTCCCGCTGAGCCTAGAAGCAACCTTGAATGCCTAGGAGATACTGCGAAGCGAGCGGACGGCGTACCAAAACTGCCACTCAGGCAACCGCCTCACAAACGGCCTAAATTCGTCGTCCCGTTGGGAGGGAAGCGCTGGGCCGTCGTCGGTGGCGCCTTCTTCGATCTCGTCGGCGAGGAGATCTTCCTGGAGCGAAGGGTCGAACTTGGGTTGTAGGAACGCCAGCAGCAGGTTGAGGAGGTAGATGGCCAGGCCATCTGCGAATGGTCATTGGGCTGAAACGAAACAGCGAGGAGAGCACGCACAGCATACTATTTTCACCATCCAGACGGCACGTTAGTCGGGGTGTCTCGCGTAAGGAAACCCGTTACGAACCAATGTACCACTGCACGGCGAGTGAGTTGGCAGAATAAACGACGAGATCAGACGGACACTCACCCCTTGGGACAAGACGATTCGGAGCATGAAGACGGCGAGGAGACCAAACGTCGCCAACCACCGCTGAAGCACGTGGGGTGTCCAGCGGTCGAGGGTCTGTTGGTATTGGCGCTGGGCCTTTGCGATGGACGCCTGCACCGTCTGCAACGGCGTCGACGCCGGTTCGTCAGAAGACATCATCGTAGTCGTAGTTGTTTTTTGTTGGCGTGCAGTGCGCCGTGGAGACAATAATTCAAGCGGAGATCGGCGGCATTTCAACCACGGTCTATTGTGCCCTCATCTTCAGAGATGTGGCCTCTACTGACTGGTGGTTGACGTTGCCTGATTGTCGCAGATCCATGTATAGCACACGTTCATCACACTCACCGTGGGTGCTGAGCGCCGAGCGATGAACAAATAGTTATTCCCGTACGATCTGTGAGTGCAAGGATGGATACGATTGCTAATTTGCCAGCGTGAGCGTGCTGAACGGTCGTGAAATAAAGGTACTGGTGGCCACCCACAGAGATGTCCCCGTGGTCCGTCGATTCGCGTTTTATCAGTGCCCGTTTCACTCTGAAATGATGTGCATAGGCCCTTGGCTACGCGCCCATCGTTTTCTTGTATGGCATCCTCTAGCAGTGCAAACACGTACCCCATCAGATCATCGCTCTATCGTACGTCGCAAAGTCATCTATTATACACGGTTCACTAAGTCCACCAGGCTTCACAGTAAGAACACGTCCAGATCGCTGCAACAGGGTAACACACACAAGCGCTGCCCATGTTCGTGTTGGAAATTTAGTATTGCTGTGGTTTCCCGGGCGCTGCGCCCTTCCAAACGAGGTCAGCTTCGACGGCGAGCGGTCCAACGACACATGGTGTCTCTGTTACTCCTCTGGGACGACCTGCAAACCCAAGGGCGCTAAGACGACCCGCTACGATCTTGTCACGCTCATCGAGATTCCGAGACCGGCCTGGCTGAGCGTGACGCGGTATCTGCCCGTTGCCCGGCGACACCCAAGGGTTGTCGGGCGTGTTTTTTTGGGGTCCTTGCCGCGTTGCCATATTTATGGCGCAATCAAGCTGCTCCCCTTCTCTCGAAGGGCACGCCCGCGGTCGTCATCGCCGGTTTCGATGCGGTGCGATCGTGTTAGGCCGTGGAATGGTACATGGCGACGATGTTGCTGGTCGCTCCGCCCATCTTGGTCGTCTTCGCTCGTCATGAGGGCACGCCCCTGTCTTTTGAAAGCCAAACTTGATCTGTGGGTTGATTCCTCCCTTGACAGCCATCGGAAAGTACGATGTGACCTCGATACGTATATTCTACTCGGGCGCCACGTCTCTGGGGCCAGACCTCGTGTCGACCATAAGAAAGCGTCTCCACAAAGTCGGTACCGACGTCGCCGTTTGTCAGGGTGCGTCCACCCACTTGCCACTCCGCCCATCACACTGACGCCATGTCAGCATACGGCCTCTCGGGGACCTCCCCGACGATGACGGTGTTACTCCCGGACCACGCCAACACGCCCGTCGGTTCTGTCGTTCCCAACCTCCAAGTGCGACTGGTCCGTGAGGGCGCGGGATGTCCGTATGACATCTGTGCTGCATACCATTGGTGTCGATCGCTGGTGCATGCGCGTGTCGTGTCGCGCGGTGTTGTAGATCATCACCGATATCGAAGGCGCGGGCGAGATATGGGTCCGAGGGCTGACCGTGATGAGGGTATGTGTGTTTGGGGTTGGTCGCTTCTTGCAGGTCGCTCACGCTGGGTTCATCATCAGGGGTGCATGAACAATCCCAGTGCGACGGCGACGGCGATCACGCCCGATGGGTGGTTCATGACGAGGGATATCGCGATCATCGACAGACGGAAAGAACTCATCAAGTACAAGGTGAGCACACATGTCTCCGTCAGTCACGGTTTCATGTAACACCCACGCGCTTCTTGATAGGGTTTCCAAGGCGACTTGACTCCCATACGATGGCGTTGGCGTGTCATGTTTTGCTGATGTCGGACGGTGCCCACAGCTATGTGACCGGGTTCCCGCTTAAAAGTCGTCACTATATCTGGTTCGGACAAGGGGTCGAAGTATGAATATGAATAATGGATGGATCGGCAAACCCGATCGAGTTCTTTCCGCCGTTCTGTCACTTGTATGTCATACTCATAGGTATGTATGCCGACGGCGTCTACACGCTATGATTTGCCTCTCAACTCGGGCACCAAATTCTTGCCTCTACCGTCGCGAAAAATGTCTCTCAGACGGAGTTCCGGGTGTTCGAGACGCGGATGCTTGGGGACGTTCCATCGAGATGGGGGAGACGAGGTCGGGATTGCTGCAGGCGCGAAGATCTGATGTTCTACGTATTCACTTGCGCCTCACCCGAGCTGCGCGAAATATAGGATAACATATTGGCTAGCAGTTACAGACAGTGAGTACGAGCAAACGAGAGAGCGAACGAGCATATACGACAACTAGGCACCGAGATGGATGTAAAGAATCCGTTGATCCAATGGTATATCCACAGATCTCATCGTCTTGTTCAGCGCGAACGCTGCGCGGGTATGATCCAGACGACCAGACTCGTCCACCATATGTTCATAAAACGTCGACGTGATCTTGTTCGTCTCACCGTCGTCCACCGCCCACATCGTCCCGATCACAGAACGGAACCCAGCGAACTGCATCGCCGACGCGAGATGGATCACCTCGTCCGGACTTTCTTCGTCTCCGACGGTCGTATGACACGCAGAGAGATACGCAAATTCGGGATTCTTCAAATCGCACCCGATGATGCGTTGGATCGTAAAGTGCCCGTCTTGCAGAGCGAACGCGGACTCGAATGGCTGTTTCCGATTTGGGAGACCGTGACATGCAAGGTGGACCCATTCGTTCTTGCCAAGCTCTTCGACGACCTTGGAAGTGCACGACTCCTCTCCGTCCATACGCGTGAATGTGGCAAGGCCGTCGACGCGCTGACCAATATTGACCAGTTCCACGCCTACGGAAAAGAGTTCGCTCTCGCCAGTAGCTTTGGCTTGACCGATGGCAATGAAGCGTTTCTGTTCAGTCGCAGAATTCGATGGATCGCGCCGTCTGGCACGAATGAGAGCAGTCAGGGTTGGGGTGTAGGACGAGATGTAGAGTTGTGGGAGATTCCGTTGGCCCTTCCTATACGGACCTGCAGCGTGCAAGGGAAGCACAGAGAACTCGGCGGTGGGACACCACCAGACGCGTGATTGGGATGGGAGGCTCGTCTGGAGGAAATCGACGATAGGCGAAACGATCTGGTACCAGAGTTTGCGTAAGAAGATCCCGAGCTCTTTCGTCACGTCGGCCTTCGTGGCGCGCACACTCAAGGTACGGAGTTCCGTTGACAGGTCTCGAACATCTTCCTGTGTGATCTGCAATGGAATATGAACAGGATCTCGATCGAGGAAGACGACGAGCGCGTCACAACCATACTTGCTTGCATTGACGATGATGACAGGTCCACCGCTCGCCGCGCGTTGGAGATCCAAGAAAAGCAAGGGAAGAAGGAAATGGGAAAGACCAGGTAGCTTGCGAACTTTGGTCACAACTTTCCGCATTTCGAAGCTGAGATGGCACAGCCGTTCATGCTGGTCTGCACCAGGCGAATTAAGGGCATTGCGAATGAGCGAGGCCGACCGCATGAACTCGTCTGCCAACATCTTTCCTGCCGGGCCAACTCCTATGAGATCGTCAAGCGGGGAACGGAGGCGGGTAAGTTGACTCCAAAAGACACCCCGGCCTTGTTCGAGAAGCTCAACTGCACGCGCAGGAGCATGATTGCGAAGACACGCTGAAAATGCGTCTACTGCGAGCGACGAGGTGAGGTTTTTGAAGATGGCAAGATGTCGAGGCAATGACGGCAGAGTTGCCAGATGTTCAATAAGTAGTCGAAGAGATGTCTCATATGCAAGAAGTATCGTGGGATGCTGGAAATTCTCAGCCGCACGGATCCATGCTCTAGTGGCAGAAAGATCAATGAAAGATACCATTTGGGGCACATGGACGAGTTGAGAATAGAGACTGAACAGCTCCTCCTTATCCTGTAACTGCTTCGACTGCGTGAACCGGTTACAGAGATAGCGTGCAAGGTTTTCCAATGATTGTGATCGATCAGAGTGCCCTTGCGGGCAAAGGTTGAATGCTTCTTGGCCGAGGACAATGGCCTCATCGAGGTCCTCCATCGCCTCGAGCTTCTTGTACCGAAAGGAGAGACAATATGCAAGGTTGTTCAAAGAACTTGGCCGATCTCGGTGTCCTTGCGGGCAAAGGTCGAGTGCTTCTCGGTCGAGGACAATGGCTTCATCGAGGTCCTCCGTCGCACCGAGCAGGTTGTACCGAGAGGAGAGATGAATTGCAAGACTGTTCAGAGACATTGCCCGATCAGGATGTCCTTGCGGGCGAAGGTCGAGTGCTTCTCGGACGAGGACAATGGCCTCGTCGAGGTCCTCCATTGCCTCAAGGTGGTTGTACCGAGTGTAGAGACGACCTGCAAGGTTGTTCAAAGACATTGACCGATCTGGGTGTCCTCGCTGGTGAAGGTGGAGTGCTTCTCGGACGAGGACAATGGCCTCATCGAGGTCATCCATCGCCCCGAGCTGCTTGTACCGAGAAGAGAGATGACTTGCTAGGTTGTTCAAACACATTGACCGATTAGGGTGTCCTTGTGGGCGAAGGTCGAGCGCTTCGCGGACGAGGACAATGGCCGCATCGAGGTCATCCATCACCCCAAGCTGGTTGAAACGAGTGGAGAGATAAACTGCAAGGTTGTTCAAAGAGCCAGATCGAAGAGGGTGCCCTTGTGGGCGAAGGTCGAGCGCTTCTCGGACGAGGACAATGGCCTCATCCAGGTCCTCCATCGCCCCAAGCCGGTTGTACCGAGTGGAGAGATGAACTGCAAGGCTGTCCAACGATCGTGACCGATCGGGGTGCCCTTGCGGGCGAAGGCCGAGTGCCTCTCGGACAAGGACAATGGCCTCATCGTAGTCCCCCATCGCCCCAAGCTGCTTATAGCGAGTGGAGAGATGAACTGCAAGGTTGTCCAATGATCGTGACCGATCTGGGTGCCCTTGCGGATGAAGATCAAGTGCTTCTCGGACGAGGGCAATGGCCTCATCGAGATCCTACATCGTCCCGAGCTGCTTGTACCGAGTAGAGAGATGACCTGCAAGGTTGTTCAAAGACATTGCCCGTTCAGGGTGTCCTCGCTGGCAAAGGTGGAGTGCTTCTCGGGCGAGAACAATGGCCTCATCGAGGTCCTTCATCGCCCCGAGCTGCTTGTACCGAGAGGAGAGGTGATTTGCTAGGTTGTTCAAAGACAATGACCGATCTGGGTGTCCTTGTGGGCGAAGGTCGAGTGCTTCTCGGGTGAGGATAATGGCCCCATCGAGGTCATCCATCGCCCCGAGCCGATTGTACCGAGTGGAGAGATAAGCTGCAAGGTTGTTCAAAGACATTGACCGGTCAAGGTGTCCTCGGGGGCGAAGTCCGAGTGCTTCTCGGCCAAGGACAATGGCCTCATCGAGGTTTTCCGTCGCCCCAAGCCGGTTGAACCGAGTGGAGAGATGGACTGCAAGATTGTCCAAAGACATTAATCGATCGGGGTGTCCCTGCGGGCGAAAGCCAAGTGCTTCTCGCTCAAGGACAATGGCCTCGTCGAGGTCCTTCATCGCCCCAAGCCGGTTGTACCGAGTGGAGAGACCAGCTGCAAGGTAGTTTAAAGAGGTGGATCGAAGAGAGTGCCCTGGTGGGCGAAGGTCGAGTGCTTCTCGGTCGAGGACAATGGATTCATCGAGGTCCTCCATCGCCCCGAGACGCTGATACCGAGCGAAGAGATGGACTGAAAGGATGTTCAAAGGCGTTGACTGATCAGGGTGTCCTTGTGGGCGAAGCTTGAGGGCTTCTCGGTCGAGGACAATGGCCTCCTCAATGTCCCTTGTCGCTCCAAATTGGTCATAACGACGACAGAGATGAATTGAAAGGAAAAACAATAGGGCAAATCGCATGGGGTGCCCGGGTGGGCAAAGTGCCAGTGCTTCACGATCAAGGTCGATCGCCTTGTCGATGAAACCAGCTCCTCCTCCTTGCTCAAACTCGGCAAAGAGAGATTTAGCACGTAAAATCAACTGTGCAACTGGTAGGCACATCATTAGCATTCACTGTTCTGCACATGAATCGAAACACAAGTACCTTTTGAATCCATGCTGGCTCACCGAAATTTTCATCGACCTTGGGGAACAGCTCCGAGTCCGCCGCAGATTCACACAGTCATGTGAGCTAATAAGCAAATAATAAGTGGCGGTGCGTCAGCTAATGCAGATAAGATCCTCTAGTCGCACTGTAAGGTCCTTGAAGTTCGATTTAAAAGTCGTCCAAGAACGGTGCATAAAATCCCTGCATCGGCAACATGGTTTCTCTCTACCCGTCGCCCAACCCAACCCACCACCCTACACAGACTCCCCACCTCAATTCCTGATGCCGATCCATACCACCCATTTGCACCACCACATCCTTCGACATGGCCCCTCGATCAGTTCTGCCGCGCTCTGCATATTCGCAACGCGGAATCCTTTCGGTCCAGCACTGGAAAGGGTGTAGTACGTCAAGGACTTCAGCATGAATCACTCATTTTCGACGTCGTCTGAATCCCATTGGTTCCTGGAAGGAACATACCTCAGAACAACCCCTCTCATGCGTACATCCAAATCGGGCGTTTCAAAGATCGGGTACAAACGTCCTTTTTCGGTCTCTGGGGGCTCGCCAGGGACGAGGTCGTCGTCGTCGGGCGAGAGGCCACGGTTGTGCAAGAGTCCAAAGAACATGACCCTGATGACTGCCTTTCTACCATCTCCTGGGACGCAGAACTTCCCAACCTCATCGACGTCTTCGACGTTATTCAACTCCTCTCGCTCATGTTCCCCTGTTACAATATTATCACGCGCCAATGCTATTGGTTCGCCCGCACGATCTACGACTGTTTACGGCACGCGTACAGTCCCTATCGTGAGGACGTACTAGGAAAGAAATGGTGGAAAAGGTCGAAATTTATGTTGGTTAGACTTCTGACACCCTCCTCGCCTTCCTTGCTTCTTTCGTTCTGTCGTGTCAAGAAAGTGTGGAGCGAGGACGCTACAGTAGGGCAGTTTCGTGGCAGTCTTGGTGGTAAGGGATCATCCTCATCAGTTTCAATTTGACTCGGACTAATGCCTTTTTATTGCAGCTAAGTATACTTTTCACTGTAATCATTTCGGTACTAGAGTAAAGGGCCGAGCTTCGCCAGCAGGGTCCGCACAAGGTCGCCATTGGGGTGGACTTTCAACGTCGACACAGACCTTAGTGTGGCCAATGGATCACGCGGACGCATCGCCATCCATAATACTCGATGAACGCGAAAGCAAGGTGCCAACCACTGAATTGGTAGTAGAACTGGAATACTTGCCAGCATTTATCTCGGTAAAGATGGACATACGATGTTGGATGGCGCATTTTACCCCTTGTACCTCTCGAACGCACGTTTAACATCATTTATCGGGACAACTACCTTTGAGAACTTCATACGTGTTCCTGAGGCCAAACTATTTCGGTGGTGCTCATTAATATCGGTACACCGCCAACGGGAGGGACAACTCACTCCATTCAATATCTACGTGGCATTGTCACGGAGTCGTGGGCACTGTTCGATTGTTCAACTCTATCTTCTCGTGTCTTGCGAAAAGGAAGTTTGACTCGACTGGACTCCGTTCGCGGCCACAGTATAACGAACTGGCCGGAAATCAGCCTGTTAAAGATCCACGGTCGTATGAACTGGGTACACACAACCACAATTAATTATGCCCCCGTGACCTAGGTGACAGATTCCGGACGGTACTTATGCATCTCCGAGAGTAACGCAACGAGTAAGGAGACACAATATTGAACTTGTCTATACAGAAATACAGCGGTCATCACGATTGCTTGCTCATGAGCAAGTTCAGAACTCTGGCGACCTGTCCTACGGCCTCCCTGACGCTCTCTGTATCACTCGCAG
>JBBPQL010000144.1:25000-49887 GCA_038092515.1 Boletus subparvulus | reverse complement strand
TGACTCCTCCCTTACCTTGAGTCCCTTTAGGGGCGAAGTACCTCGCCTCCCCTCTTCCCTTTAACGGCTCAGGGCAAGTGTGTCTTACACCCTTAGTCCTCCCAGCCATTTTAGCATCTTTACACCGACTCCAACAATAAATTCGCCAACCAGACTTAGGCACGAAGGACAAGCCAAGCAAGGAATGTTGGCCAACCACACAAAGATGGCTGACTGCCTCAGATATAGACAGCAATAAACGATGTTGAATCACAGACAGGAGGTGTATTCGTCAACATACATACTAACATACCAGTCTATTGATCACCGATCAACCTTGCTCATCAGAGGAGAGCAGCTGGCAGCTGCACAGTGAGTCATTTCGAACATTCCCGCTCTTTCCCTGGCAGATCAGCCATATTTATTAGCTGCTTCAGCCATGAGAAGGTTGGCATTCAAAGTTGAAACAATTCCCTGAGGACAAAGTAACCTCACAACAACAACAACAACAACAACATTGTGATGTAGGGCCCAAGGTAACACAGGTTACAAAGCAGGCACATGGTTTTAGTTGACATGGGGGAATAGAAGTCTATCTCGCACCACTGTCAATATCGCCTTCCTTTGGATTTTGGCAGATCTGAGCTACAGTACTTCCTTGTCTTTCCAAATAGGATCCACCCTCATCCTGTTCATCAAACTCTGAGTTGAGCAGTAATCATCCCTTGCTGTCCCCATTTACACCCCCCATTGCATGCTCACGTGCACCCCCCACCCATTGGACCATCTCCCCCCCCTGACACTTTACATTACCCTGATTGGGATCTCCCCATCCATGCTCATTGCAGACAATGCTGCATGTGGTCCCCTCCACACTGTGATTGTGCATCATTTCACGGCTCATTGTGCTTGTGAGGGGCTTATCAAGTGACAACGGGCTGTGTGCATGCATATGAAGATGTCTGAGAGAGTGGGAGTAGGATCAGGCATGTGGGTGATCAGACGGAAAGGCCAAGTCCTTGACGAAATGTCCCCCAGTGAACCCAGCAAATTTTCTTGTTGCACATGATCGATCTTGGTGCCTGAGAAGGACAATTAGTGTCATCAAATGAGCGCACAATAGTCTTCACTGAGGGTATAGAACAAGAACTGATGTGATAGATTGATTGATTGGGGCACAGGACATGGTAACACATGCCAGTCGATAACTCCACATGTGTGAGTTGTGTTGAGATCCATCCATGTCAGCAAGCAGACTTGGGATAAGACAAGAGAGAGAAATTGAACTGGGATGATCTAGGCTTCAGTTGGCCCCAAAATTCATGCACCCATGCTTTACTTTCTCACAATCACACAGTCGTTTCAACTGCAACATTGCCCTGTACTCTCTTTCCACCATCCCAGTTGTTGCCTGTTGCATCAATCCCATTCACTTCCTTGCCAAATGCCGTCCATTGGCTAATTGTTTTTGAGAGTGTGTGTGTGTGCATGTTGGTAACTTGGAGTGTGTCTGGTTCGGCAGGCTCTCACTGTATACTATGTATGGATAGATAGCATAGGTCTAATACAATAATCTAGCCTCTTTCCTTTGCAAACTCATGGTGAGGGTGTGGGTGTCCAGCTGTTTTACGCCTAAGCCTATCATCCTTCCAGCATGTAGTGGTCTGTGAGATAACGCCCCCTGCAACAAGACAACCATGGCCCTTGACACTGTCCAACTCTATCTCCATAATGCATGGAAGAACCATGGGCATCCCAGCAGCATAGTATCAGATAGAGGACCACAGTTTGCATCACAATTCATGAGGAACTTATGTAAACGACTAGGCATCCAACCAAAACTTTCCACCACATTTCACCCACAAAAAGATGGACAGACAGAGAGGATGAATAGAGATCTTCACCAGTACCTTTGTCTCTTCACAGTGGAGAAACAACATGAATGGATTGATTGGCTACCAATAGCACAATTCTTCTATAATACAAAGAAACAAGCTTCTACTTAAAAATCACCTTTCGAAGTAACATGGTCCTATAGTCCACAAATGGGCTTTAAGCAAAGAATCACTAAAGCTCCTGCTGCAGAAAGGTTCACCACTATAATGCAGAACACTTTAGCTCAAACAAAAGCCAATCTAGAGAAAGCACAAGCAGAAAAACACATATCAATTGCCCCTAAATATCAGATCGGAGATAAGGTCTGACTTTCTACTGACAATCTAAAAGTAACACATGCTTCCAAAAAACTTATGGAACAATGGCTAGGACCATATGACATCACAAAGCTTGTAGGAGATGATGCAGTCAAGCTGCATCTACCAAAGACAATGCGCATACATCCAGTAGTAAACATCTCTCGTGTTTGACCATACAAAGAACTGATGGAAGGGCAGACAGCTATTCGATCTGGCCCAGTGAAAGTCACTGAAGACAGAGAGATTGCATATGAGGTAGACCATGTTGTTGATGTCCAAAAGAAAGGCCAACATATGGAATATCTAATCCACTGGAAAGGTTACACTGAAGAAGATCGCACATGGAAACCAAAGGGTAATCTAGGAAATGCTAAGGCAGCATTGGACCTGTTTCATGGAAAAACCCCAAATTAACCTCTGGATGATGTTCAGTGAGCATACCAAGCTTTACAATCCATACACTAATCACCTGGAAGTCAATCCTTAGAGAGGGGATAGTGTTACAGACCCATGTTAATTTTCCCAGATTTCTCTCTATTTCTTTCTGATTTTCTAGAGCGACTTTCGCATTTAGCCCCTATCTATTAGCCCCTATCACCCGAAACCATGAAATGCTCAAGTCCCCTCACAATCCAGACCCTCTTGCCTCATGGGTACCATGTCTATTGCAGTGCGCCTCATGTTCGCCTCATGTCAGCCTCACTGATCACACATGGCATGCAGCCTTGCACATGTTTGCCTCATGACTCACACATGTGCACTACCTACCTCATCCCATCCTCATGGTTAGCTTCCCTTCCATTACATGGCTGTACTGATATGCCTGTTGTCCTCATATATGACTCATGGACGAGTCATGTAGCATAGCATATTGTATGATCTAGTGTACACATAGCCAAACCCCTGTATAGTATATAAAGCCTCAATAGAGCGCCAGGAGGACCTCAGTCTTATCCTCTTGAAGATTCCCCATCGTCTCTAGGAGCTACCAGTCCACTTCCATTGTCACTACTTGAACTACTAGTGCTCTTAGTGAGTGTTGGTCGTTTCACAAAGAACATCCAACTTAAGCAGTGCAATAAATTGACTGGTTGTATTTAAGGGAAGATCTCTTTGGCTGCCCTCCCCTCGAAGACCACGCTGCCCAGATTTATGATGATCATGTCCATGTCCAACACTGAGTACATGTCTGCAGAAGACCTTGATGATTCTATGGACTGTGTATGTTTAGGTCTATTTCTTCGGTGTTCTGCTCATATTTTGGCAGGGTTTCAATGAAGTGAACACCACTGTGATGCTGAAAACCACCGCAGTGCCATAACAGCAGACCTTTGAGAAGGTACGTAGTTCTCATGATTTTATCTATGCTTCTTCACTCTTCTCATCCTAAGGGTTGGTGTTCAACTGCTACTCCTTTTCCACATCCACTAAAACTTCAGGTGCAACCAGGACTTGACTTGGAGGCAGGCAGCTCTGCCACTTCTCATCCATGCCACTTGGCGCTCAACCCCAAGTTACGTCCAGAAGAAACCCTGTGACGCACCCCACAGTACAAGTCTAATTGCAATATCCTTGGCATTCAGGTTGAGTTTCCTCTAGGGAGACTTGATGCCGGTCACTCGGCGGGAGCTCAAAATTTTGAAGGGCAGCATGCGAATGAACATCACTGATGTTGTGAAAGCAGCAGTTGTTGATGTCTTACAAGCTCACCTCGGTGAACAGCACACCATGCCACAAGAGCCAAAGGAAACCCAAAATCCTTCTGTTTCACCTCATAAAATCAAATCTTTACCCACCAATCAGAAGTTAGAGATCAATCAATTTCATGTGCATTGGACAGATTTATTTTTCCACCACACAACTGATGAAGTAATATTTTAGAATTTGATCTACACGCATGCTGCCAAGCTATTACATATGTAGGGATGACCCCCATTCACCCTTCACCAACATTCCAACAAAAGATGAAGTACGGTCCTTCAACAAGACTAAAGGACCATGCTGCACAGCAGGTGCATTTTGCCTCAATTTCACTGATGTGCCAAGCCGAGCTTGGAACAACTCTGCCAGTGACATATTCACAGATAGCTTCCATGTGGCCCACCTGGGGTGCCAGCAATCTTTGAAGGATTTTGTTACCGCATTCACGGTTCATTTCAGATACCTGTGTAGAGTATATGAGCAGCAGCAGGAAGTTGCTCGGGTGGCACAAGAACAAATTGTGTGAGGTGCTGCTGGTCATTCTTTGCAACCACCCAAGGATCTTCTCATGGAAATGCAAGTGGCTCACAGATGCAAAGAATGAAAGGCTCAGGTGCATACTTGTGAATCACCTGTATCAACTAGCTCAGTGTTTGAAATTTCTAGCTATACAATTGCCACCATCAAACTGCAAGTACATACTCTTGTTCATACCCTGCAGCTTTGGATGTTGTAGAGAGCCTAGGGGTGTCAGGGATGAGCTCTGATGAATCGGAGCACAAAGTTGGTCAGGGACAGAAGACCTATTACATTATCCGCAAAAGGTGGTGATCTCTTGAAACTGTGGCTGTCTTGCAAATACTCGATGCACTGCACCTCCGCTCAAGATATAGACAACACTGGGATGCCACACATGGTGCTTGGCCCAGCCCACGCTCAATATCCCTGAAATTTAGCACTTGATGATTATCTTTTGTCTACATCTCTGCCTTCCAAAAGGGGACACAAGTATTTGTCCACCAATCATATGACTTTCTCACATGGAATGTAAGCATCCGTAACTTGTTAAGCAGCAGCAGACTTAAGCGTTCATTTCAGCTGTTTTGCAAATGTAGTTTGTATAATCCAACAGGGAAAAGAAAACTGTAATATTTCTGCTGTCAAACGAGACGGAACCAACAAATTCAACATGAGATTGAATACACAAGATGGAGTGACTCTTCAAGGTCTTCTTCAACCAAGAACAGAAGTTTTCAGGGGTATCAAAACATGATGCATTCTGGAGAGGAAAATATATCAGATCATAGTAAAAAGTATTATCGTGAGTACATATCGTATGGATTATCAGGGGGTAACTGAGACCTGTCAAGGAGATGTGGTGCAATGCAAGGAATTTTATCAATGAACCTAACAAGATCCAGTTGTAGTTCTATTCAGCGCAGAGTCGACACTTACATTCGAAAATGCATGTGGTGTGTTGGATGAAAAACAGGTCAATGAACCATTACAACTGTACAGTTATTATGTAATGTTTCTCATGCAGTGTAGGTCCATTTGCAGGTAACCTTAAATCCTATCGGAACAAGAACCCTCCTCCACTTTGTGGGAGTCGGGAAAGCAACAAAGACAGAACACCTACCAGCAGGTACATATCTCATGTGGTCACGCAATACTGATTGATGCAATAGGAGAAGAGCATGCAATGTTCCTTGAGCAGTGCCAACACTTAGATGTATGTTCCCACAACACAAAGATATATGACCATGAAACCTAACATATGATTCCAGCAACTGGATCACATACTCCATGCCAGCCTCTTTTGGTGTAGGCCGGATAAAGCCAAGATTCAAAGATGGTACATTGAAAGGAAACAATATGATTTCGTGATTGATGATGGTACGGATGTGATCAGTCTGACAAGGGAAAGTGATATTTGGGCAAAGTTGGAATCAGGTACAAGAATTATTATGAGGGTCATTTCCGAAGACATCATCAATTCTATGGTGACTGCGATATACCAGTGCCCATGTGGAACACCAAATACTGTCAATGGCAGCATTGGGGATCTCAAGGCAGCATTACAAGATAGTTTCACCATCACATGGTTGGTTTTCCTTTATTTTTCCTGACCAGGCCTACAATGAACTGAAAGTCGACACTGCAAGCAATGGTTCCAAGTCATACACATCCAAGACGAGTGAAACATGGTGGACAACACCACCAGTCAGCAAGGAACTGATACTACACTGACAGCTGAGGAAAAATCCCTCATTCATAATTTTTTAGTGAAGCTGGTGGTGCGTGTTAAATGAGACCACCTGCAGTGTATTAACCTTGATGATGTGAAATTTCCTCCTAGTCTCTGGTCGTACATATACTTGCATGCCCAACTGTGCACCACCGTCTGACCCTTCTCATGTTGTACCCTCCTTCCAGGATGTGTGTGTTCCTGTGTATCCAGTTATTCCCCAAGGGCTGATACTCCCCTGCTTGTGTGTTAGAAGGACATGCATGTTCTCATATACCAACAAGCTATTTGTCAAGTGCTGATCCTCCCCGCTCTGCATCTTTCCAGGGTGTGCATATTCTCATGTAACCAGATCTTCACCAGGGGCTGACCTTCCATGTGGTGTGTCCTTCATCCAGTTTGTCCTACAGAAGAGTCCAGACCTCACTGAAGTGCTCAGAGTGTGGAGATCCATCATGCAGAATCCCCATTTCAAGGTTCATTTCCTGTTTGCTTGATGTCCTATGTTGGAGCATTTGTTTCAATATGTTTGATGACAGGATGCTGATATCAATGAACTAAGTACCAAGTTTGTAAAGAAGGCTCGGTGTGATGGGACAAAGATATTTCTAGAGCCCAAGAGCATGCACCAGTTGTTTGAACAGTTCAACTTGAAGAAGCTGCACCAACCATTATTGGCACAGCAACCACAACCTGAACATCTGAGTTCGTAGCCACTGTCGATTTAGGGGGAACAAGGGTGGTTGTCATTGCATCTTGTTTATTCCTTTTATCTCTGTTTGTTCATGTGTGATATCATTTTCGCTCTACTCTACTCATCTGGTCATCCATGTCATCATATATTCAAGCAGTATAGCATTAGACCTCTCTGTAACACCCCTCAAGTCCATCTTTGTTGCTTTAAGGTTTCTGTCATCAGAGTTGCCAGTCACTGGCTGCGTTCACACTCTAAGCATTGTCTGAACTCTGAGTGCTTTGAGCATGTAGCCTCATGTAGTATTGCTGTGGCTCTGCTAGCCAATAGTCAACTTCAGCTCCAATCATCTGAAGCATTGGTTCAGTTAGGCATGGCATTGAGGCTGATCATACTATCAACCTCAGGGGCTCTGCTTGGCCAGCCATCAAAGTTGCCCCTGAGCTGAAAATTATAATTTATCAGCTCCAGGCAACTCCAAGTTGATTGAAGTTGATTGTACACATGCAGAAAAAAAAAGCAAAGACAATAGTAAAACAAGTGAAATCATAGTTGAACAACATCCCCCAACCAAATTGAACAAGCTGAACCTCAGAAACAGGTTACAAGACATGAACAGTTCTGATTTGTCAAAAACTAAGTATACTAGGACCTAGGTGTGGTCACGGCAGCCAAGCAGCTAGATCGTAAACTTCCAATTGTGTTAGATATGGAAAAGGGACATAATGAAGAAATTACATACATCCATTTAGGCCTTTGGACTGTTTGGCCCACTGGTGAGGATTGAGCAACTCTGGATCAGGCCATAGGGGAAGAATGCTGCAAGAAATACCTATAATTACAGCTCAAGAAGGATTGCACAATTCACGGTCAAGAAATATGTCCACGAGAGTTTGCAAGTTGCTCTGTGTGATCCGTTATACATATGTTCCTACATATGCATTTGTTTTTGCAACATCTCACAGTTTGTTGCAAAACTCCGTCCAGTCTTGCAATTCCACTTGTACAATAGAATGCCCATTCCCCCACTAGCATTCAAGATCCTTTGCAAATCCACACTGCCACCTAACCACCACATGTTGCAAGCTCTGCGCCAGGCCCATTTCATGTGCTACCAACGTGTCTTCCAATACCATCCAAAGCTCCCAAATCTTCAAATTCCCTGTTTCCCTGACATCCATAGCATGCAAGATCCTCTTACAAATCCATGCCATTGCCTAACCACTGTGTCTTGCAATACTATCCAGAGCTCCCGAATCTGTCGTGCATTTGATACAACATACATACCCTCATAAAAAGGCTGAGCAGCCTTGTTCATACCCTTCACCTTTGCAGAAATCCTCCCCCACCCTTTTGTACACAGTTAGACTAGTACTTTCATATCTTGCAATATCATCCAGACACTCCTGATCTATCGTGCCCTCAATCCAGCATGCATAACCTCGTAAAAAGGCTGCTCAGCCTCGGTCGTACCTTCTCCCTTGCAAAAATCCTCCCCTGCCCTTTCATACACAATTAGACTAGTGCTATAATATCAATATGTATCTTGCAATACCATTCATTTGCCTACCATGCCTTCGATTCAGCATACCTCCAGTGGCCTCATTCATATTCTTCCCTTCACGGAATTCCTTCTCCCCCCTTTCATACGTGATCAAACATACCTCCAGTGGCCTCATTCATATCCTTCCCTTCATGGAATTCCTTCTCCTCCCTTTCATATGTGATTAGCCTGGGCTCAAAAGAGCCATCAGCAACACCTTTGATCCGACTGATTGGGATGATGCACTGGAAACCACACCCTTACTTTCATTCATATTCATTCAAGGGTGAAGGTCATTGTATGTACTGTTTCGTAGGACAAAGGATCTATTATTTTCATACACAGATAGATTGGTATAGATAGAGTACTGGATTGAGCAAGTGCTCGGCACATAAGGTCACAAAGAGCATCACAAAAAAAGAAGACTGGAGTCACAACCAAGAAGGGCAACACTGAGGCCAATGGGAAAATGGACATGAACCTGTTCACGTCTGGCACAGGGACAGAGATGGATGACTCGGGAATTGCGTTTACCACACGAGAGTGGGATGGAGTACAGGGATGGAGACAGAGGCAGACGATGGATGCTGGACAACTGGGGTATCATGATTTTCAACGAAAGTGAGGTGGAGCACAGGGACGAAGATGGAGATGGAAACAGAGATGGAGGTGGACAACTCGGGTATCATGATTATCAATGAAAGTGAGGCAGGGGGTGGAGAATCTATGTAACCTTATGTTTTCTACAATCTTCATCAGAAGCTGATCGCTCATAAGGCTGGGCAGTTCACTTACTTGTTTTTCAGCCCATCATTCACTGGGGCATCATGATTAGCCGAATGATTACTTGGTTTCAGGCCCTTCTTCCTCCCATGACTCTTCATGTTCTTTGTAGCCTCTGAAGCTGGTGGAGGGGCATGATTCTCCTTCCTGATTGCATTGTCTCGCTGTGTGCACAGAGAGGGGGCTGGCTTTCGCTTTGCACGCTCATGCAAAACAGTTGCTGCACTGTCATCAATGATGTTCTGGGGCACCAGTCTGATTGGAGATTGATCACCCCTAGCTCGGTGGGAAGGAGAACCAGCAGTGCTTGGACAATGGTGGTGGTGTTAGACAGCAGCTCAGGTGGCGAACCAGGGGAAAACAGTGGCTGAGAAAAAGGAAGGGTCGGCAGGAAAGTAAAGTCAGCATGTCTGTTTGTCAACTGTGAAGCAGGAGAGCCTACTATTGCGCCTGCTCCATTCATATTGAATGGATTCTAGGCACTTATATTCAGCAGGCCCTGTACATTCCGAACTGATCAAAGTTGAAATTCAAGCCTGGAAATCCTCCACTGGATCCTATGGACTGGAAAGGCTGGGCAGAGCTCTGTGACAAATTTATGGATGATGTGAGTTCAAAACCCCCACCAGATATAGTGCTGGTGGGAGGCACGTAGGTCAATAGACCCATTGTGTTACAATTCTTTCTTTTCTTTTCTTTCACTTAGTACTCGTCTCAGACTCGCTTCCGGTTATCTTGACTTCTTACCATTCCTTCGGAACGCCTTCCACCTAAACACAGCTTCCCTTCTACGTGCTGTACATAGTTCCATTATCCCGTTCCCTTATACCACATACAGACGTCCTCTCTTGTTCATGCGTAACTTGTTACGCAGCCTCCTCTCTTCTATCGCACAGCCCCGCTCTCTTTATATCCACCTTGGTCCTTCCGCTAAGGACACTGCTTGGTCTGTGCGCTGCGTCTCCACCTATTTAAGTAGACGATACACCTTGTATTTCCTTTAACTTTAATCTACTTGATTCTCCCTTGTCATTGGATCTCTCTGAGTCTTTGCACTACTCCTGAGTGTGTGCTCCCTTGAAACCTTTGTCCTTGAACTCCCTAAGGCAACCGTAGTTGCCAGGAGTTGCTGCGGAAGTCCCCAGCAGCCTTTGCTCTTGAAGACGCCCTTCAAGAATCGAACCCTTGTCTCGTCAAGTCTATGTTTGCCTCTACCCGAGTCAAGCGTAACACATTGTGGATCCTATTCCTGATTGAGCCAGGGATGGTACCAAGAATGGATTGTTCCAAGCGTCGAATATGGAGAGGTGATCATTGCTGTTAAGTAAGTTGGTAAACGAGCTAGATGAGAAGCTAGCAAAGGGATACAACCCGGCTGACTCGGATGGGTAAGCGGGCAGTATGACCAGTTGACCATCAATTATTGACATTCCCAAATTGGATTGACTGGATGTTGCAATATCTGGGAGGCATGTGGCAAGACCAGTGGTGTACTGGAGGATGTTGTGAAATCAGACAGGGATGGGAAGGAGGGTCATATGCCTGACGGTGTCGTAAGATGACGTGAGGGAGGCATTGTCAGATGGGTGCAGGGTGGTGTTGCAACATGAACATTCAAAAGCTGATGCAAAACTTGTGGTCATGGGTATTGCAAGATGGGACACAGCAAGTGTTGCAAGATGTGACATAGGAGATATTGCAAGATGGGATGTAGTCAGTGTTGCAGGATGGAAGGAGGGAGTTGCGACATTTGAACTGGGGAGAGGAGTATAAATACCAGTCAATGATTGAGGGTTCACAGAAGGCGCAGCCTGGCCAGTGTCCCCATCCCTGTTGATGTCCTTGATGTTGGTAGCATCGTCTGTGCCCTCATCATCTGCCTTTGCATCGTCACCATCTTGTTCTGTGTTGGTGTCCTCTGGATGGTCACATACACTGCCACCACCACCACCACCACCACCATCCTCATCTACATACTTGGACAACCTTATCCTCTTGACCACCATCAATCTGGTGCTCTCCCTCCCTTCCCATGTCTTCACTTGAGGCTTGATCATTGATGGTGAATAGCTCTGTTGGTGTCGACTCCAACTCCCGAGTCACTATCATTTGATGCCATCAGTAAGATTCAATTGCTAGATTTGTATTTTGAACTTACCACATATACAACTTAGGAACTCGCCAAAGGTGCCTATGACTTCACTATCAAATTTCGGATAGACTTCGGCAAAGTCATATCCATCCTTCATCTTTCCACTGTGTAGACTAGTACCATTACATGTTAGTAAGTTGATTAGCCTACCATCTAACCAGACTAACCTTGTAATTATATTCCCGCCTTCAGGGTCCAGTGGATCGGGACCACCCATCAAGAGGGTAAACATCCATTGCGTCTTATGGCCAAAATGGTCAATCATGCATTGAAGTGCAGGGCCACATTGTTGGATGTTGCTATCCACCATTTGGTCAGCATGATCAAGGGTAAGCATTAGATAGACTTCTTACCTGCGAAGCCTCATTGGGTTAGTCTCGACTTCATCATCAACATCCAACTCATTGTCATCAGATTGCAGTCTTACCATCCCCTCAACATCTTTACCATATTTCTTGTTCTCTTTTGTTTGTTGGTTGCTGATCCTTTGAACCTCTGCCTTGATTTCAGGGGACTTCACTTTGAACATCTCTTGAATTTTCAGATTGACATCCACGATTGACATTCCCTTTGCATTCTTTGGGCTGGACACACGTCTTGTAGTACATATTTGAATATATCTCCCAAGGTTGCTTTCTCTGCTTCTTCGGCTTCAGGAGGTCACTGAGAATTTTGGTAGTGCTAGTATTCGCTGAATGGTTCATTCCTGTGCCAGCATGCCAATGCATCCAGCGTCTAAGTTGCAGCTGGTGTTGGTTGATGGCATTGGCTTTCAGTGTGATTTGGTGTCAGGGAGTCAGGAATGCCAGGAAGTGCAGCATTGTGCTCCGGCCACTTCCTAAACCACTTCTGAAAGAGGGTTGACCAATTCTTGGTGTAGTTCCGGCCACCAATGCACTTGAACACGACCAGCTCGTCATGAAGGCATTTCTTCTGCTCGTCCATAGTCCACTCTTGAGGGATCTGCTTGGCTTTAATATAGGTATCTAGTCATGTTTGCAATACTGACCTTGTTCTACGAGACTGGTAATGAGCCATGGATGAGAAAGAAAAACAAGAACACAACTGGGGTTATTGAGGGAAAATATGTCAGTTAATATAAGGAGACTCGGAGGGAAGTGTGTTCAACAAAGAATGCACTCAACAAACGTACCAATTGGAATAAGGGGCAATTTAGGACTGAGCAGAAGTTCCAAGTTTACAACTTCCTGACATATTCTTGCACTGGCCAGATGCTGTTGGACTATCTTGGCAAGAGAGCGGTGATGTACATATAGCTAGGGAACTGCATGGGTAAACCCACAGATGTCCCAGTGCTGACCCACACCCATACCCATACCCATAGTGGGAACGAGGGTGGTGAGGGTGAGGGTGTGCAAGCAAGTGTGCATACATGCACAGACTCAATGTCTGTGTGTATACATGCGCTTGCGTGCACACAGAAGCTGGGGTGTCAGTAGGGTGTGAAGGGTCTGTGACTTGGGTGAGGACACCTCATGAGGGGTGAGAGGAAGAGGACAACAGTGATGGTGACAGTGTCAGCGCTGTTGTGTTGTTGTGGTGTGGGTGAGGAAAAGGGAGGAGGAGGAGGAGGAGGGCGACAGCATTGTTGTTGTTGTTGTTGTTGTTGCATTGTTGTGTTGTCCCAAGGTATGTGAGGACAAGGAGGAAGAGGGAGGGAGAGGGAGAGGACAACAGTGTCATTGTCATCATTCGCATTGTAGAGCTCTATGCAGCTCTAGGTTGGTAATCCAAGTTTCCAAGGCTTTCTAGCTAGGTTTCCCATGCTAGACTGAACCTGACTGGCCCATTCTGCATGTAGTCCGAGTCCGGACTTCCTTTTCCCATGATAGACCGGTCGGTATCATGTCGGTATCCCTTTTTGGTAATATGTTCTTTGATTGTTCTGTATCTGTTGACTTTTGGATATCTTTTCATTAGAGTTCTAAACTTTATCTATTGTAACTACACAGTCCTGGGCAATTCCCGGACTATAAAGAGTTTGTACTTCGCATTTTGAATGCATCTTTTGGCACCTATTCAAATCTTCTGCTTTCCTGAACATTCCATCTACTGTCCACATGTCCAAGTCCACTACAGGGCTTGTTGACCACCTTCACACCTTCACCACCTCTTCACTGCATGCCTGACAGACCGGTCTTCAACCAGCCTACTTTCCTGCAGTCTGGAATACCTTCAGACGGCCAGTTTCACCTTCTTTTCATCATCCCGTTCACCCGAGTCTTCACTAACCATATAGGATCCTCTTTGGGGACAAGCCTATCATGCCCTTAGACCCCCACACACATAGACCTTGCTACTCACCTAGTAAGGTTTGTTGTTTTACAGTGTCATCATGTTGTTGTTGCCATCATGTTGCATTGTCACATTGTGCCAAGGTAGGTGAGGACAGGGAGGGGGGGGGGAGGGAGAGGGGGAGGGAGAGGGAGAGAGAGAGGACAACAGTGTCATTGTCATTGTTCCTGTCGTCACTTTGTTGTGTTGTCGTTGTCATCGTTCACTGTCATCGTCATCGTCACATTGCATCATTGCATCATCCTGAGGTAGGTGAGGATAAGGAGAATGGGAGGGAGAGAGAGAGAGAGAGAGGGAGAGAGAGAGAGAGAGAGAGGGAGAGGACGACAACATTGTCATTGTTGTTTGCGTCATCACCATGTCGTTGCATTGTTGCATTGTCCCAAGGTAGGTGTGGACGAGGAGGAAGAGAGAGGGAGAGGGAGAGGGAGAGGACGACAGTGTCGTCATCATTGTCACATCATCGTGAGGGCAGGCCATTGGTGACAACACAATGTCACTGAGATGAGGGTGATGAGGGCACTGGTGCAGGTGGTCGGCGCAGAGCACAGCACTCATGTGCAAAGGTGAGCACAAACACATGAGAGCACAATGATCACATACAAACACAATCACAAATGCAAAAAATGTGTTCACGTTGGTGTTCGCACACAAACACGAGGGTCAGGCAAGGGTGAGTGCGAGTGGTGGTGACAGGTACTGCAGGTGCAGGTACGGGTTTGTCACAGGTCACGATTTCATGACCTGTACCCACACCCGTGCTATTCCCTATGTATAGTAAATCTAGAGATCTGTGTCTCATAGTAGAACATTAAAGACTGTTCCTGGAACACAGACATAGAAACAAATGCATGTGGTCCTTCTGGTGACACAAACCACTATATCTCTACAATGTAACATCGGGAGCTATCTGATACAACAGTAAACACCTGTGCATTAGATCAGTCATGTCGACCCCTTCCATGGCATTCATAAGCAAATCCTCCAGTACCTTGATGATGGTATGGATCGACTTTTGAAGTGCACTTTCAGGAATAGAGTTGGTGCCTGCATTTCACAGATGGATTGAGGCCAGCCTGCGCAAACGCCCTTCAAGCCCTTCAACATCCGAGAGCGTGGCATAGATTTCTTTGTAGTCCCCCGACGTGATGAATTTCTCACAAAGTACCTGTATTTGCTGATGGGAAGAGTTTCCAATGATAGTTTTGAGTGAACCTTCGATATCAGACTCTGAATCGTTAGGGTCATTTCCTCTGCAATAACCCAGTTAGCATCAACTCCAGCCTGAGGTATACCATAATGACCAACCAGGCTGTTGTATAGCATCTCGCCCCCTTAGGTCGCCCAAGACTGCAGTTAGGTTAGACCATGTACATAATAACGATCATTAGAGTACATACCAACATATTGTTACGCTTGACTCAGGTAGAGGCAAATGTAAACTTGAAAAGACTAGGGCTAAGGCTTACTTGAAGGGGGTCTTCAAGTACAAAGGATGTCAGGGGCTTCCGCGGCAACTCCTAGCAACAATCAGTTGCTTAGGGAGTTCAAGGACAAAGGTACAAAGAAGCATGCACTCAAAAGTAGCACGAGGACTTAGAGAAATCCAGATGTCAAGGGAGAATCAAGTAGATTAAAGTTAGGAAAATGTACAAGAAGTATCGTCTGCTTAAATATGTGGAGACGCGGCACACAGACCAGGCAGTGTTCCTAGTGGAAGAACTAAGATGGATATAAAGGGAAGCTAGGCTGTGCAATAGAGGAGATAAGGGCTGTGTAAAAGATTACACATGAACAAGAGAGGACGTCTGTAAAAGGTGAATGGGAATGGGACAACGGAACCATGCATAGTGTATAGTAAGGAAGCTATGTTTAGGCTGAGGGTGTTCCAAGGGAACGGTGCGAAGAGGAGTAAAGATAGAAAGTGAGTCAAGGATGAGCAAGAAAGAAAAGAACAATCGTAACATGTATAAGCATCTCAATTTTAGAGGAAGGCTCGCCCAAGAGCCGAATAGGCTGCTTGGCGGCTCTAGGCAACCATTGGTCAGCAATTCGACACTATCAGCAGGATGCTGTACTTGAACTCCTTGCGATTAGCAGCACGCTGGCTGTTGATTATGGCCCAGTTCCTTCAGAGTATGTGTGAGGTCGATAATGGTCAGAGACTTGTGGAAAGGACATACTTTGCATAATACTTGGCTCAATAGCAGCGGGCAGCCAACACTTTCTCCTCCGGGTTCATGTATAGCTTGGGGCAAGCCATTAGCACTAGAGTGGTAGTGGTAGTGGTAGTGGAGCATAAAATGGAAGATGTACACTCTCACCAAAGTGGCTATATGTACCAAGTTTATTATGGGTTTCAGTCAGTTTCATGTGCCATGATAGGAGACTTATTCAAGTATGGTATCATACTGCATTTCACACTCCTTTGGAGTCTCTGAAATGCAAAAGTGAATCTTTGAAGCTCATTTAGTCTGCACTCTGCTCATTATTTGTTTTCACTGATAGTTCTTGTCATTACTCTCGAGCATACAACCCAACATATGGCCTTGGACTCTGGGGTCAAAGCTTCAACCACGTGTCACAGTGGTACCAAGGCTCAAATCCATTCCAAACCCTCAGACCATACACAAAACCACAGACAGATAAGTTTGTACAACTAACTGAATATCTGACCAGTGCTGTCTCACAGACTCTCACTGCGTAGTACCACATGCAAACCATGACGAAGCCTCCAAGTGTTAATTCAGGAGTGATCCTTCAGATTCATCCATCAAACTCTATGATTAATCCAGAATTGAAGAACCGAAACCAGGGATTGATGCTCGATGATTGACATGGAGACAACTGATGACATTGTTCTGCAAGCTGACAAGTCCATGTTTAAATCAGAGATGGGTGCATCACTGAATGGGCTAGATAGGTCTTCACTGGATTGTGACACAACTCCTTTTGTTAGATATATGACATGGAGACAATTGGTGATGAATTGTCCTACAAACTGACCAGTCCACATTTAAACTGAAGAAAGGTTACCAAATGACCTAGACAGGTCCCCACTGGATCATAACACAACTTCTTCTTCCAGACATATGGCACAAAGACAACAGGTGTGTTACTGGACAGGCTAGACAGGTTCTCACTGGGTCATAACACTTCTTCCAGAGATCTGACATAGAGACAATCAATCAGTGATGTCGTCCTCCAGACTGACAAGTCCATTTTCCAACCGAAGAAGATGGGTACGTTACTGGACATGAACAGGCTAGACGGTCCTCCCCAGTTTGCACCACACTTTCTTCCAGATATAACAACCAGTGATGTCTAACACCACTTCTTCTAGTTATATGATACAGAGACAACCAGTGATGTTGTCATGCAAGCTGACAAGTCCACGTTTAAACTGGAGATGGGTGTGTCACTGAACAGGCTAGACAGGTCTTCACTGGATCGTAACATAACTCCTTTTCCAGATATATGACATGGTGACACTTGGTGATGAATCATCCTACAAATGACAAGTCCACATTTAAACTGAAGAAATTTGGTGCATTACCAAGCGGCCTAGACTGGATCATAACACGACTTCTTCCAGATATATGGTGAGACACTTGGTGATGTCGTTCTGCAAGTCTGCATTTAAACCAAAGAAAACAGATGCATTACTGAATGGGCTAGACAGATCCTCACTGGATCATAACATTTCTTCCAGAGATCTGACATGGAGATGATCAATTGGTGATGTCATCCTGCAAACTGAAAAGTCCATGTTTAAACTGAAGAAGATGGGTGCATCACTGGGCAAGAACGGGCTAGACGGATCCTTCCCAATTCGCACCATATTTTCTTCCAGATATATGACATGGAGACAACTGATGATGTCTAACACAATTTCTTCTAGTGATACAACATGGAGACAATCAGTGATGTTGTCCTGTAAACTGACAATTCCATGTTTCAACTGGAGATGGGTGCATCACTGAACGGGCTAGACAGGTCTTCACTGGATCATAACACAAATCCCTTTTCCAGATATATGACATGGGAACAATTGGTGATGAATCGTCCTAAAAACTGACAAGTCCATGTTTAAACCAAAGAAAGGTTACCAAATGGCCTAGACAGGTCCCCACTGGACCATAACATAACTTCGTCTTCCAGATATATGGCATGGAGACAATAGGTGATGTCGTCCTGCAAACTGACAGGTTCACGTTTAAACCGAAGAAGATGGGTGCATCACCAGACAATAACAAGCTAGGCTTGTCCCCACTGGTTCATGCCACACTTTTTAATGACATGGAGGCAACCGGTGATGTCTAACACAGTTATATGACAAGTCCACATTTAAACTAAGCAGATGGGTGCCTAACCAAACAAGAACAGGCTAGGCAGGTCCTCCCCAGTTCATACCATGACTTCTTCTGGATATATGACATGTAGACAATCAGTGAGGGCACTCTGCAAGTAATCAGGAAGATCGGCAGTCCACTACCGAACACAAATGGGTTAGACAGGTCCTCACCGGATCATACCATGGCTTCCCAGTGATATTGTTCCTGCAAGCTGACAAGTCCGCATTTTAAACAGAGAGGTTTGGGGGCCTACTACTGGACAAGGACAAGCTAGGCTGGGAACAAGGATAAATATTGTACAATGTTGTCATCAAGCATCCAAAATAAGACAACACCCATGATCTGCATCCCTCACTTTTTCGTATGCTGAGCATTTAACACCAACCACTAAAGGAGCTATGTTGACCCTAGTGACATATCAGCTTGAGTAGTAATATATTATGAGTGGACTGCTACCACTTACCAACACGAGAAGACTCCCACCAACTTGCCTCGTGTCACAAGATAGAATGGACCATCACTGGTTTCATCGGGTTGAACATAAACAAATCCATTGTATCGGGCAACTTTGTGCCCATGAGGTATGGTAACATTGCCATTGCTGGGGTGGACCAAGATATGGGAAGCTGCTGACCAGGCATACTATCAGTTCCAGTAATGAAAGCAAGTGAAATAGGGAGGACATCGCTGGGCATCTGTTGGGTAAGTTGCACAAAGCTGTATCACAGCAACAAGAAGGTCTGCATGCCACAGTGGTATAACAGCAATGTTTTGGTCCCACACATGTAAATGGAGTTGAAATAGAGCTTTGCTCGTGAACCAAATCAGGTGGGCTAGGCTTGTCAGGCGGAAATGCCTGGCGGGTTCATCTATGAATTGCAATCATGAATGTGTGGGGGTGAATCCTTTGCAGACGACTTGAATGGGAACAGGATATTGTAAGCAGTAGAGTAGCCTTGTTGCTATGATCTGCTGAGGTTAAGCCCTTGTTCTATAGATTTGTTCAGCCTTTGAAAAGGGTTGGACTTTCTTCTTGCCTTTGTCACGTCCTCTACTTCATTGCTGGTTCAGTAGAACTTGGCAATGTGGTGGACATGTCAATGGAAGGTAGAGAGTTGTAGCCTGAGTAGAAAGTGTACTTCGTATTTTTGGTACACAACTTTAGGGCAGGCTTTTGGAAAGTGTAGCAAAATGCATAGCATAAATGTAGCAAAAGTGTAGACATTGAGTGCATGAAAAGTCTAGCAAAAAGTGCAGCAAGAGTGTAGCAGATGAATATAGCAAAAGTCTAGCCAATGAGCATAACAAGAGTGTAGCAAAAAATGTAGCAAAATGTAGGAAAAAGTGTAGCCAATGAGTGTAGCAAAAAAAGTGTAGCATACATGTGTTACAGACCCATATTAATTTTCCCAGATTTCTCCCTATTTTTCCTGATTTTCTAGAGCAACTTTCGCATTTAGCCCCTATCTATTAACCCCTATCACCCGAAACCACCAAATCATCAAGTCCCCTCACAGTCCAGACCCTTTCGCCTCATGGGTACCATGTGTATTGCAGTGCACCTCATGTTCACCTCATGTCAGCCTCACCAATCACACATGGCATGCAGCCTTGCACATGTTTGCCTCATGACTCACACATGCACACTGCCTACCTCACCCTACCCTCATGGTTAACTTCCTTTCCATTACATGGCTGTACTGATACGCCTGTTATCCTCATGTACGACTCATGGACCAGTCATGTAGCATAGCATATCGTACAATCTAGTGTACACATGGCCAAATCCCTATGTAGTATATAAAGCCTCAATAGAGCGCCAGGAGGACCTTAGTCTTGTCCTCTTGGAGATTTCCCATTGTCTCTAGGAGCTACTAGCCTACCTCTATTGTCACTACTTGAACCTCTAGCGCTCTTAGTGAGTGTTGGTCGTTTCAAAATGTAGCAAAAGTCTAGCCAATGAGTGTAGCAAAAAGTGTACGCTTTGCTTCGCATTTTTGGTAGACAACTTTAGGGCAGGCTATTGGAAAAATGTAGCAAAAGTCCAAGAGAGTGTAGCCAGCAGAAGAAAGTGTACGCTTTGGTGCACATTTTTGGTAGACAACCTTAGGAACCAAAAGTGTAGCAAAAGTCTAGACAAAAGCATAGCCAATGAGTCTAGCAAAATGTTAGCAAAAGTGTCACTATAGCCATGTCATGATCACTATTAGCATCCATGGCCATAGGACTTTGGAAGCACCACATCCTGTCTGATTTGTGCAGTTAAGCAAAGTGCTGCCTAGCTAGTACCATGGTGGGGGATCACACAGGAATCCTAGGTGCTGTGGTTCATTTATTTTTGTGTAGCTAGCCAATGAATGTAGGAAAAGTTTTGAAGAAAGTGTAGCAAAAAGCGCAGCAAAAGTGTAGGAAAAGTGTAGCCAATGAGTGTAACAAAAGTGTGGCAAACAAAGGGTAGCAAAAGGGTAGCAGATGAATGTAGCAAAGAAAAAGTGTACCAAAAGTGTACCAAATGAGTGTAGGAAAGTGTAGGAAAGTGTAGGAAATGTGTACCAAAAGTGTACCAAAAGTGTAGAAAATGAGTGTAGGAAAAAGTCTAGCAAAAGTCTAGCAAAAAGTGTGGCCAATGAGTATAACAAAGTGTAGCACAAGTGTGTAGCCAACATGTACAATTGTGTAGCAAAAGTGTGAAAAAGCAAAAGTATAGCAAAAGTGTAGCTCAATTGGCAAAAGTTGCGATGTATTAGCATTTTTGGTACTGTTGCTACCTTTTTCCTGCACTGCCACCACTCAAAAAAAATGGCCGTGTCCAAAAATGCCAAAAATGTGATTTAGTGGACACATAAACTCACGCCTCTTGCGCCCCATGGCAAATGTGACCAAACAAATGGCTGGACCCTATACATGGGGGTGGACACAACAACTACACTTGGTAGTCAACTTAACTAGTTTCAACACTTTTTAAGCACAACCAATGAATGGTCCTTGATGCTATCTAATGATGTTAAATGATCATTTGACTCATTGGTAGTGAGACCACTTTGCTTGTCGCTTGGCTAGTGTCTGGCTAGGTCAACTCATGTGGTGTAGGCTTTGAGCTGTACCAAGGGATAGGTCTCCTGATGCTTTCTGATGGGCCGGTTTGATCAACCTGTCCATCGTTGGCTAGACCACTTTGCTACATGCTGATGCTTACCTTGATGTTTATGGTTGATTTGCTAGTGGTAGTGTGAACACTTTTCCCAATGGGTTCTGGGGGCATTATGATTCGGGTGTTGGTGATTAACCTAACTAGTGTAACAATTGTTGAGAACAACCAATGAATGGTCCCCTGATGCTACCAATGATGTTGAATGGATCATTTGACTCATTGATGGCTAGACCACTTTGCTTGTTGCTTGGCTAGTGTCTTGCTAGGTCAACTACATGTGGTGTAGGCTTTCAGATGTACCAAGGTATAGGTCTCCTGATGCTTTCTGATGGGCTGGTTTGATCAACTTGTCCATCGTTAGCTAGACCACCTTTCTACATTCTGGTTCCTACCTTGAGGTCTATGGTTTATTTGCTAGCCCAGGAATTATGGTGACCACCTTCCCTAATGGATTGTGAATTCGGGTGTCATTGGTCAACCTAACTAGCTTGGCACTCTCTTAAGCACAATGAATGAATGGTCCTTGATGCTACTAATGATGTTGAATGATCATTTTACTCATTGGTAGTGAGACCACTTTGCTTGTCACTTGGCTAGTGTCTTGCTAGGTCAACTACATGTAATGTAGGCTTTCAAATGTACCAAATGATAGGTCTCCTGATGTTTTTTGATGGGCTGGTTTGGTCGACCAGTCCATCGTTGGCTTAGACCACTTTCCTACATTCTGGTTCCTACCTTAAGGTCTATGGTTGATTTGCCAGCACGCAGTTCACACTCCTGACAACCAATGAATGGTCCCTGATGCTATCTAATGATGTCTACTGAACGTTTGACTCGTTGGTGGTTAGCTTGTTGCTTGACTATTGTTTTGCTTGGTCAACTTTGTATGTTTTGTAGGCACTTGGCTGTACCAATGAATGGTCCCTAATGCTTTTTTGATGGACTGGTTTGATCTGCCAGTCCATCATTGGCTAGACCACTTTGCTACTTGTTAATCGTGCGGTTGGAGAACATGGCTGAAAGCATGGTGTCGGACGAAGGCAGGATGGTCAGTCATGCTTTCTCTGCACTCAGTCAAGTATGCCTCGTTGTGACCGGCCTTTTCTGGACCTAGTCATGGACGTGCCTGTGCAGTCAGGATGTACTGATTGGGGAAGAATGAAGGCCGGATGTTTGCAGGTCATTCATGATCTGTGGTCTGATCGTGTCTAATACCTGTGGTGTTAGCATTGTATAAGGGTGTGGATTGATTGCCGATGGTCAGACTGGAGATAGTTACAGCGCTTTGCATATCTCTGTGGAAAACGAAGTTTGAAAAGTCGCACCTCGGAGACAGCCGGGAAAGGACCCCGGGTGCACTTGAGTGAGCAAGCAGCGTGTCACGAGTCACACAGGGTTGTTCGCTGCTTTCATCCTCCTTGCAGCCTCAACATTCAACGTTCAACCTGCGACCAGCCAATAACGACATGGTACGTCTCTCCTTGATGTTGGCGAGACTCAGCCTTGTGACTGATGCCCTCCCTACCTCTATTCCGAACATTTTGGGTTCAATTTGCCAGCATCTATGTTGAACAATGCCAAGTAAATTATTCAGCTGTAGGATCGAGTTCATTCAGATCTATGGAGAGCATGTACATATGATCCAGCTGTTAGTAACACCACATTGGCAGGCCATGGCCAGTCTTGCGATTCATTGTGTCTGAGTCTGAAGCTCTTGAACTTTCAAGAGTGTACTAAATTTTAAGTATTGAATACAGTTTTAGACTGGTCATAACATTGTCACAGGGTACATACTGTAGCCTACAGGTAACAAGGACTTACTGGATGATGTCGATGAGGATGGAGAGACATACCACATCGTTATTGGCCAGTCGCGAGTTGAGGATGAAAGCAGTGGACAACCCTGTGTGACTCGTGACACACTGCTTGCTCACTCAAGTGCACCCAGGGTCCTTCCCTGGCTGTCTCCGAGGCGCGACTTTTCAAACTTCGTTTTCCACAGAGATTTGCAAAGCGCTGTAACCATTCGAGGATCCACTGTGACTGTGAGGCATTAATGTCGCCAGTCATTGGTAGTCCTCATTGAAGGTGGTGATCTACATCAACAAGACATAGGGAAACTTACTTGAGTTATGTGAGATTGGGGGAACAAGGCAGAGAGGTGAGGTCGGAATTGCTGGGCTTGACTCGGGTCGGGTCGGTGGTGCTGATCACTCTCTACATTTGATCATGGTGGACGAAACTCCAGCCCATCGAACGGAGGGTAATGCTTCTTAATACAGGGCTAGGACGTGAGGAGGAAACTTGTCGCATTCATGGAACAGTAGTTACCTGGTTGATCCTGCCAGTAGTCATATGCTTGTCTCAATGATTAAGCCATGCATGTCTAAGTATAAACAAATTTGTACTGTGAAACTGCGAATGGCTCATTAAATCAGTTATAGTTTATTTGATGATGACTTGCTACATGGATAACTATGGTAATTCTAGAGCTAATACATGCAATCAAGCCCCAACTTCTGGGAGGGGTGTATATTAGATAAAAAACCAACGCGGCTCACCACTCGTTTGGTGATTCATAATAACTGCTCGAATTACATGGCCTTGTGCTGGCGATGCTTCATTGAAATATCTGCCCTATCAACGTTTGATGGTAGGCTGTAGGCCTACCATGGTTTCAACGGGTAATGGGAAATAAGGGTTCAATTCTGGAGAGGGAGCCTGAGAAACAGCTACCACATCCAAGGAAGGCAGCAGGCATGCAAATTACCCAATCCTGATTTGGGGAGGTAGTGACAATAAATAACAATATAGGGCTCTTTTGGGTCTTATAATTGGAATGAGTACAATTGGAGGGCAAGTCTGGTGCCAGCAGCCGTGGTAATTCCAGCTCCAATAGTGTATATTAAAGTTGTTGCAGTTAAAAAGCTTGTATTTGAACTTTGGGCATGGATGGGCAGTCCATCGAAAGGCATTGTACTTTCTGGCCAGGCCTTTCCTCTTGGTGAATCGGCATGCCCTTCACTGGGTGTGTTGGGAAACCATGACATTTACCTTGAGAAAATTAGAGTGTTCAAAGCAGGCGTTTCGCCCGAATACATTAGCATGGAATAATGAAATAGGACATGTGGTTCTATTTTGTTGGTTTCTAGAGTTTCCGTAATGATTAATAGGGACAGTTGGGGGCATTAGTATTCAGTCGCTAGAGGTGAAATTCTTGGATTGACTGAAGACTAACTACTGCGAAAGCATTTGCCAAGGATGTTTTCATTAATCAAGAATGAAGGTTAGGGGATTGAAAAGAATCAGATATCATTGTAGTCTTAACAGTAAACTATGCCGACTAGGGATCGGGTGACTGCTTTTTGATGTGTCACTCAGCACCTTATGAGAAATCAAAGTCTTTGGGTTCTGGGGGAAGTATGGTCGCAAGGCTGAAACTTAAAGGAATTGACAGAAGGGCACCACCAGGAGTGGAGCCTGTGGCTTAATTTGACTCAACACGGGGAAACTCACCAGGTCCAGACATGACTAAGATTGACAGATTGATAGCTCTTTCATGATTTTATGGGTGGTGGTGCATGGCTGTTCTTAGTTGGTGGAGTGATTTGTCTGGTTAATTCTGATAATGAATGAGACCTTAACCTGCTAAATAGCCAGGCCGGCTTTTGCTGGTCTCCGGCTTCTTAGAGGGACTGTTGGCATCTAGTCGATGGAAGTTTGAGGCAATAACAGGTCTGTGATGCCCTTAGATGTTCTGGGCTGCACAC
>JBBPQL010000144.1:0-22500 GCA_038092515.1 Boletus subparvulus | reverse complement strand
CATCTGCAGCTGATACATGCTGAGAAATTTGCACTTGCCTGGATCGTACTGCAGTGCTGCAGTATTCCTGTGCCCCATTGGTAATTTCGCCAAATTTCCCCTCACCAATCCTCGAGATCGACCGTGTGTACCAGAGTGTCTTTGTCCCCCAAGCAATGTTGGAGAAACTGGCCTCAGATTGTTTTCCAGGCACCTCTTTGACTCCAGTAGCATACATTGTTAGTGCACATTCGACCTGTGACAACCAAAGTTCTAATGATCAACTTTGATACTTGAATATTGGGCACTACATACCAATGTGACTGCTAAGACCAGTGCACCCTTTGGCATTGCATTGCCTATCAACTTGTGATAAGTGTCGTTGTCCACAGTGGCCACATCCCTGAGGTGGAATGCAAATGTCTGCAGTACAAGCTGTGACTGAAACAATTTGGATGCCTAATCAAATTTCAGTACTCGTTCACAGAGGATTGTGATCTGACTCAGAGAAATGTACCTTGTAGTGATTTGCTCCAAGGTATTCAACTTTGCCGTACATGAAGGGCAGGCTGGGACTGAGCATGAACTCGACATATGCCTGACGCTCATCCATGTTCTCATATTTCGGGTCAGTACTCCATATGTCCTCGATGGCGTCAATGCCTGCTTTGCCTATATGTGCACGCCACTCATAAACCTTCTGCATGCACTGAATATGACCAGTGATTTGACCACCAAATGGTCATGGAGTAGCATTAGTGATGTGATTCAATGACCAGTCGAAATCCCTACCAAACAATAGATACTGTCATCTTCGTCAAACCAATGGGGCCAATCCAACATGATGTGGCCCCAGAGTTCTTGCAACTGGTCCACAAAGCGGTCAGGGAGCATCCACGGATTCTCCAGGGTACAGCAATAGAGACAGAGCAAGGGAATGAAGATCTTTGTAAATTGAGCCACCGAACCTTCGGGTAAGTTCTGATGGCTGGGGTGACTTTTGGTAGTAGTGGCAGTTGAGATAGGTGCACTGTGGTGCAAACACTCTTGAGGAGCATTTGCGACAATTTTGGTAATGGTTGTGGGTCTCTAAGAAAACCTGTCAGTGTTGTTTGAGATACATAGTAGGCAGATTGACTACCACAGCATTCTGCACCCTGGCTAGCTGCCAAGTCTTCTCTGGCTTGCTGGCAAGTTCTCCAAATGTAAACAATATGCTGCCTTCCAACTGATCACCTCCATGACTCTGGCATTCATGGGTCTCAGTTTCTGTGGGACATTCTTGCTGGCTGTCAGCTGGCTTGCCTGCCTTGCAAGTGTGCTGGTAATTATTGGCAAGGCTGCTTGGGGTTTGAAGTTTTGCTTTCTTGGGAGCACTTGGACCCAAAAATGTACTGTAGATAAATGGTTAGCAGCTCCAACACCTAAGCTATTCGAGAGAATCACTTATGCTCTCTTGCATTGGAGCTTGTGCTTCCCTCCTGGCAGGTGGATGGATGTGACAGCAGCCTCTGATTTGTTATTAGATCCATGTTTCCAACTGCTGACCCGGGCCACATTGATGAGCTGGCATGTGACTTTAGCTGGTCTCTTAGTCATGCTCCTGATCGATGCTTCATCGTCACTCCCAGACATGGCCACATCACTGGCAGGCTTGGTGCTGTGGGCAGCCCTGCCGTTGGTTGGCTCAGGCTTAGTGTCTGAAGCTCCTGAATGGAAAAAAAGGTAAGTGTCCTTGTGGAAGCCTTGTGTATCAGAGTACTTATACCTTTCTCAGTCTCAGTGCCCCCACTCTCTCCATCACCCCCAGCCTGAGCCAGATCATGCTGTGTGGTCCGCACCCTCCTGATAGCGTTATCGGGTGCTGGCATAGGCATCGGAGGTGACCTCAATGTCTTCGCCATGGCCGATGTGGGATTCTGGAAGTTGGTATGTTTGGTCTTCATTTGTGATTGCAGCTGATCTTCTAATTCGGCGGTTAGGTGGATATTCTTGCGTTGCTCTTTTCTGGTAGTAGTGACTGCTGCTGCTAGAGTAGTGTGCTCCTCTTGGATGACCTTACTGCTTCATCGCACAGTTGGCATGTTCAGCACTCCTGGATGTCGGTTCTTGTTTGCTGTGTGGGTGGATATCTGTGGCATGGTAGTAATGGAGAGGGCAAGGAAGCATCCTCAGAGTCACACCACCCCATCAGTTTTTTAATCCACACTTAGTGATCACCACCTCCTTTGCTTTTTCTTTAGGATTAGACAGCCCTGGTGTTGGCATTCTGCCATTGGTTTTCACCATGTCTCTGCTGTATTTTTTTTTCAACACCAAATATAGACTTACCTGTCAGCCCATCACCACATAACCATCAGTCTCATTGGGTTTCATCCATACTTCTGCCGTAATTTATTTATTTTCCTGCCATGATAGACATGCCTGGTGTCTCATTATGAGCACAACTGCCTGCCATGGTCGTCGCAGGTGTATGCTGCTGATGCCCTGAAGAGCAGGGGCCTCTTCTCTCTGCGCTCATGTCCCCAGCTGGATGTTTTCCTGTGCACCCCTATCATCCAAGACCCTTCTTTTGTAGCTTCCCAGACTGCAACAAAAGTTGTAGGTCCCAGGGAGGTCTGAAATACCATGCACGATCACATCAACGGTGCCATCATCAAAATGTGCCATTGCTGCAGGAACATACCGATCACCTCACCAACACTGAAGGCTCTTCAGCTGGTGACAAGAGCAAGCAAAATGCTGATAATCCTGTGACTGACACTGGGCTACCTCATCAGTATATCCAGTTCCATCCCATGCTCAATGGTGTGTATCCACTATCAATGATGGTGCATTTTTCTCTGACCAGCCAAATCAAGCAGGAACACCATGTAATCCCTTTGGCCATGATCACCCTCCAAATGCACCGCCATTCCCCTTTGATTACTGTGCACAAGGTGACTGGACTCCATAGGCTAGCCATGCTCATTTCGAGCTAGCAGAGTTTCTGTATCAAAAGGTTCCGATGTCTGCAGGTAAGATTGATACATTAATGGATATCATCTCCATGATGTATGATGGCCATGAGCCGCCATTTGGGTCCCATGATGCATTGTATAGGTCCATTGATGCTATCCCATATGGAGACTGCCCATGGCAGTCTTTTTCGGTGAGGTATTCTGGACCATTGCCTGAGGACCCTCCGTCATGGATGCTGGCCGACTATGATGTATGGTACCGTGATCCCCCCGACTCCTTGAACAACAAATTGGGAATCCAGAATTTGCAGGCAGGATTGACTATGCTGCAAAGGTGAGTCAATCTCTATAAACTTTGATGGTTATATTAATGATCACTCATCACAGGTAGTGACAGATGGAAATGGCCAACACAAGATCTGCAACCTCATGTCAGGTCAGTGGGCATAGAATCAGTCAGTAAGTTTGTGTGTTTAAATATTCTTGGCAACCTTGACTTTACATTTTTTGGTCTAGGACTTATCGCACAGGATCCAGATACTCACAGTGACAAGACGACTGTCAGTGTTGGTACAGGCAACACAGAATACTATCCATTGTACATATCTTTGGGTAACATTCACAATAACATCCGTTGTTCTCACAGAGGTGCAGTATCTACATATTTTGGCTTTCCTGGCCATTCCAAAAAGTATATATTTGCATTGTTACCACCCCTCAAGCTTTCGCTAATGCATTGTGGTTGGATAGCTGATACAGCACACAAGGATGCCATTGACTTTCGCCATTTCCGCTGCCAGCTATTCCACTCATTGCTTGCTGCCATCCTTGAACCAGTAAAACAAGTAATGATAAAACCATGGGTGACATGATGTGCTGATGGCCACTTCTGCTGTATTATATGTATATGGCCTTGGGCCTTATATTGCTGATTACCCAGAACAGGTGATGCTTGCATGTATTGTACAAGGTTGGTGTCCACGATAGGTTATATTGTTCACCCTTAGAGCAATGTCTTGACTGACATTGGCTAGTTGTACCACACAGAATAGTGACCTTGATGGAGATGGTGGACCATGTGCATACATACACACAGCACAGCTGCAAGCTACAATGGACCTGTGGGCATTGTGGGATAACTATGGTATTGTAGGAGATGTCTAAAAATGTCAAATCTGCAAGTTTTATGCTATTGGTATTAACAATTGGATTTCAATCAGCCTTTTACAGCTCATTTCCCTTGTGTGGACATCCATGAACTGATCGCACCCGATCTCCTGCATCAATTAATAAAAGGTACTTTTAAAGACCACCTCATCAGTTGGGTCAATGAATATCTGGAGCGCACCTATCCAAAGCAGCAAGCTGCTAAAATCATAGCCAAGATCGACCACAGGTAGGTCATCAATGAATCAGGCAACATAGTACACTGAGCAAACAATCTTACCAACAGACTTGCAGCTGTGCCTCCATTTCCTGAACTGCACTGATTCCCTGGAGGTCAAGGATTTAAGCAGTGGACAGGGGACGATTCCAAAGCATTGATGAAGGTGAGTGGTCATACCCTTTTCTAATCTCTACCCGTCTGAGTTGTTGACTTTTATGTCAGATTTATTTACCCGCAATTATGGGCCTGGTCCCAGACCAAATGGTTCGTGCTATTGCGGCATTCCTTGAGTTTGGTTATGTCATGTGGAAGTCAGTCATCAGCAAAAGTGACCTGGAGGCCATCAACGATGTGGTACAGCGCTTTCATCTGGAATGGGAGATATTCAAGGAGATCGGGGTTCGAGATCATTTCTTGCTACCTTGACAACACTCCATGGTCCATTATCAAACACTAATTGAAATGTTTGGCATACTGAATAGGCTTTGTTCTTCAATCACAGAATCCCGGCACATCAAAGCAGTGAAAGAATCATGGTGCTGCTCCAATCAATTTGAGGCACTCAGACAAATGCTGGTCACAAACCAACACCTGGACAAACTGGCCACGGTACGCTTAGTATTCACACAAAAGGCAATGTTGGATGGACCAATGGTGCTGCAAGGAAGGGCACATGATGTTGCCACTGTAGATCCCCTGGATGGAGATGAGCAAGATGAAGCCCAGGCTGTTGAAGGAGACAAATCTGTCTATGATGTTCGACTGGCAAGAAAGCCTGGTGAGCAATATTTGTTACAGTGTGTCCATGATATGTTGCTAACTAACCAATATATCTTTTAGTACCAAATATACCACGTTTGTGCAAGCATGTCACTGCACATTACGGGTTTACAGAGCTCATGGAATGCATCCAGCAATTCCTGTACAATCAGCTGAACCCTGATGTGGAGATGCCTGGAGACCAGGTTAACCTAGTATGTGATTGTCCAGTTTTTGATGGTGACATCAAGGTGTTCAACTCTGCATTGTCAACCTACCATGCACCTAGCGACCATTCAGGAGAAGGTGGAATGCACCAGGATATCATATGTTGTACACCACAGTGGTGGGATGGTGCAGCTTGATATGATTGCATTTTCATTGATGGTGGTGGGTCAGAGGATGAACCACTTGGCAGTTTGTTGGTTGCTTGTGTCTTACTTTTCTTCTCATTCAAGCATCAAGGGCATTCATACTCATGTGCCCTGGTCAAATGGTTCCTACCAATCAGTGATGAGCCTGACAGCTTAACAGGAATGTGGATCGTAGTGCCAGAGGTGAATGCAGCCGGACAATGGGTTCGGGCAGTGATTTCAGTCAAAACAATACTATGAGAAGTACATTTGATTGGAGTGTATGGCAAGGAATATTTACCTGTCACATTACATTTTTTGGAATCTCTCAACACATTTAATGCTTACTATATCAATAAGTACATAGACCATCACTCATATACTATCTGCTGACCTGTTCGACTCGGAGTACTTATGCATCCAGGAGGAGCTGTGGTGGTCTGTATGGACTGTGAAAACTTTCGATGGATGTGACAGACCTGACAGTTGGTCCACAGACCTTGCAGACCTCACAGCAGGGGTAACATATTGCTGATGTTCAACTTATAAATTTGTGGCTTGAAATCCACATTAACTTTGAGAAGTGGAAAAATCTATTCTACATATTGGTAATCCATGCCTGCTTCCAGATTCAAATGAGAGCCTTAGTTCCATGAGAAGCTGGTGAGTCACAAAGCCAATATTAACCATAAATCCGATTAGAGAACAAGGAAAGATCCCAACACTGAATCCTACCAGTGAAATTGAATGCTCATAAATGGAGCTAATGGAGCATAAACAGCTTGAATCACTTTTGGCCGGATCTTGGACATCAAATCAACAAGGAGTTCTTGTGACCTAAAAGGGAAGTCCATCAACTCTTCTGTTGCCATTGATATGATAACTCAACCACTCTTGCAAGACTTTCGTCAAATGTAACCAAGTTTGTGCAGGATGATTAGTAATATGCAATGAGGAATTGGCAATGTTTTGAAAGAACACCGTGACAAGGTCCTGTATGTTCATGTGTCATGGCTGAGGAAAACAACAGTTGCAGCACTGGGGTGATGAAGAATAGTAAGTGCATCAATCTTCAAGGTCTTGGTCAATGGCTTAATCTCATTGTAGAACTTCTGGAGCGTCTGACATCTCTGAGTAGAGCAAAGCTGCAATTCAAGGACATGAGCAGCTTCAAGGTGTATTGCCCACAAGATGTTCATCCAGTTGAGATGATTGGATGGCATACAAAGATCAGATTGGAAGAATCAGGTGAGATGTGCTTGACCAAAAAGCAATACAATGCTTCCAAGGCATCTGTTCATGTCCTCACCTGAGTTCCTTCACCACCACAACCTTCCATGCTTGTCAAGCTGATGGACATCCCCCCTAGCATTGACAATCTACCTGAAACTGCTGACCTCAATATTCTCAATTGTAATCCGAGGCAACGCTATGTATCTGTGAGTCTATGTTTGTTTTGATTTTCCTTAGCTTACATTGTGACTTGGAAGGACTTCCCAATTCTTGGCTGGATACAATGGGATTGTGAGGAATTTCTGTCTGAACTAATATGCTCAGAAGGATGATGTGGGGTTGACACATGCAGTATTTGCAAGACTTATCCTGCAATATATCACTGCCATGACTGTCTGACACTCGATATATACTGTCGAGACTGCATCTTGTTGAGGCACGCCAGCCAGCCACTCCACCACATTTAGGTACGCATAGGTATTTGTGCAGAGAAGCTACTATTGACAGCAAGGACTTAGAAATGGCTTGGCTCATACTGGATTCAAATGTCTCTCAAGGAGTTGGGGCTTGTAATCCAGCTGGGACATCCAATGGACATGTCGTGTTTCTTGCCCAAGCCCCCTCACTCCGATGACTTTGTCATCATCAATGGCAACAGTCATCACAAAAACTGCAAGATTGTGATATTCTAAAACACATGGGGTGGCTTTGTAATACACTCATATCATGTCACCTTGAGAGATGACTGTGGAGTATTTTGTAACAACGAGCCAGTCGTCTCAAGTATATAGGAATATCTGAGTCCAGCTAAGCACATATCTGACATCATATGATGACCTCGAGACTAGAGTGTACCATATCCCTCATAGGCATAAATGTCATTGACCAGTTCCTCACCCCCATCTGGAATAATACAGTCAGGGTCTTCCTCAGCAGACTCATCGCTCTTGTCACTCTCATTGTTGTCATTGTTGTGCTGGGGGTCTTGCATGACTTGTCTCCAAGCTTTCAAATTATCATCTTCATCTGAGTCTCCAAACCTGGCCAAGTTCCCATTCTCGTTCCTGTCCCGTCTTCTTCAGCCTTGGCCTCTTTCCCTTCTTTGCCCTTGGGGTTCTTGCTGCTTGCTTCTTCCACCTCAGAACCAGTATCTTTGTCGTCTACCGGCTTGCCAACATCAGTTGACAAACCTAGGATAGCATTCATAAGTTATACTATACTGGTTTGGTATAAAAGACTTATAAGGGATAATTCATGTCTCAGCGGAACCAGTGCACGAACAGAATGTTCATGTGCTTGGGTGAGGAAAAATGTGAGGCTGAGTTGTCACAGTGTTGTACCATGACATGAAATATACATACAGATGACACGTGCATACCAGTAAGGATGGCTGCACTCGTCTTCATGAGACAAAACCATGACGTCTGCTCGTGTGAGAGGATTTATCATATCCTGCTCGTGTCATAAGTCATAGGTAGTGTAGTTAGCATGGAGAAGGGAGTGGTGATATATGTATACAGTCATTCTTGATGTTGACACACGAGCGGTCACTGTATGTAAAGTCATGCTCATCGCCTTTGTAAGCAAGACCACAAACACGGGCCAACAGATGGTCCTTCAAATGCAGAAGGAAATCCTAGAATTACAGTTAGCAGGTTACTAGTAAACACAAAGTAGAATTCAGCCCGCCATGAATCTGGGATCATTTCTTTGCCTTCCCAACCATGCGGTGAAGTCTTCGATCTTGCGTGAGGTCACAGCAATAAAATAGTGGTCTGATGGGGAACTAGGGGCACATTGGACGGGCTGCAGATGATCTTGAATATTTCTGAGGGACACAGTGACCTGGAAGCAACGATGCTGACGAAACGGCAGAGCATGAATGTGGAGAGCAAGCCACGGTGAAATGATAGTGTCAAAGGATGCCCACAGGTAAGGTGAGTAGTCAAAAGAGACGGGATTACGGAAAAAGTCTGCCAGTCATCAGAGCCCAAGTTGTTGAACAGAACACACTGTCCTGGTTGTCAAACCCTCATCTATGTTTGCATCAGCTTCGGCATCATTAGGTCCTTTGACCCTCCTAATCAGGCCTGTGCAGATGCAATGAGGTTCAGGGCAGTTCCAAGAAGAGCATGCCAGTACAGCACAACCCTTGGGCCGAGGTGCCACAGCACTTTGCCCAAGAGGTTCAAAAACAACCTGCTGCTTTGGGGACATGCTCAAAGGCATCTTGGCCAACTCAAATCCCCCATCCCGCCATGCCCGACTGCTCAACCCCATTGGTTTCAGCATCAGGTCAACAAGCAGTCTGAGCTTGCCCTCCAAGCACATGGCCAATGCACTGAGTACCGCAACTCTTCTGTCCCCTCCTCTCATATGTCCCTTCTTCTCGAGCATGACACCAAAAAGTAGATGAATTGTGACGTCCATGAATATGGGTTGATCTGTGACATCTAGGGAAGACAAGTTGAGGTGCGCAAGTTCATCCGCCATAACGTATCATCCAGGAAATGCTGAAATGTCATTGTGCCTCACGAGGTTGGGCGGCTTGGACGTAAACATACAGCTGAGCACTACCGTTTGCAGTGGATCCCAGTCAGGGTGGGATAAGAGTGTGCGGTAGAGGGCAAAGAGCGTTTCTGTGGAGTGGAGCACCTTGGGATTGGTGAATTTACTCAATAGCGTGAGCCATGAATTCAGTTTGTAGCAGGGAAGACTTGAAACTGTGTCATCGTTGATTGTGATTGACAGGAAGAAGGGAAAAGGTTCACGGTTGTATTTCTCTGCCAGCGATGAACACTGCCCAAGCATCAAGAGCAACTGCATCTCAAATGAGACAGGGTTGAATTGGTCAGAGGTTTCTGATCCTATTGGAAGGAGAAAATGGCACTGAACATCAACCCCTCGAAGATACAGAATCCCATACTTATGAAAATGACAGCTTTCCGGTCATGGTCCTCATTCAACCAGCTCAAGATCATGTTCCTCATCTTGTGAGCAGCACCATCTGTCCATGTCCATTCGTCTTCCTGGTGATTGTAATTCACATCCTGTCCAATGTTCTCGTTCAAGGAAGTCTGCGAGTTTTCTCCACCTTGGTAACCACTTGCAGTGTGTAAAAGAGACATGCCCAAACATAATCCCCAAATTGCTTCGCCAAGGATGAGAGCGCCTCGGCAGCTGGTGACCATAATGGTCACAGATTAACCTTCAGCTGGGCTACATAGGGATGATCAAATAAGTTCGAACAAGGGCGAGATGGAAACTCACATGCACAGATCAATGTTAACACTAACAATCTTAAACGATGGACAGAGGGCTTGATCACGTGTACTGTACAAGGTGGAACTTATAATCTCCGATTTTATCTCCAATTAACCCTGATCCAATACCACCACCTGCACCCATGGAACTGATCTCTTGTGTGACATTTACAAGGTAATCAAGACAGAAAATGTAGGCTTTCCCTTTAGAGCTAATATACGTAGCTCACCCAAATCATGAGAGTACATAACTCAAATTTATTACAGGATCATCCAGGTACTCTAAGCATGAAGACAATCATCGAAGACCCAGGCAGCCTGAGAGATGCAGAACTAACAAAAATCTGTGTGAGATATGATTTCTGTCACATGCATGCGCATATATGTTGGTGGTGCACCAGCAGGTGGTCCAAGCGCAGCCATAAGTAAAGTATGTGAGGTTCACATTCCCAATGGCATTACTAACCTTTCAGATAGTAATTCATTTCATTTCAGTCCATTCCTGCCAGCTCAGTCATCTCTCTCGCATCATTCCAATCATCATGCTCGCTTTTCAAGTTTAAATGCACATAGGGTTACTTGCTCCAACTCATCAGGAGACCTCGAAAATAACGTACTCATTCCACAACACTTTTGTGAGTTTCTCATTGGCCAAAATGACCATAAGCGACTCCAAAATGGTAAGCGAACTCCAAGCGAGCTCGATGAGTGCTTATGACTTGCTGATGGAGTCTCATTGCCATCACTAATTTTTTTCAGTGCCTCTTTGTGCCCACATGTCATTCAGCATCATTTCAATCGTCCCCTCTCTTCTCACCTGTTTTGGTATCATCACAATCATCCCACTTGCTCGTTGCTGCTCAGTCAGTCAGTTCGATTATCACCTCTCTATTCTCTCCGACTTGGAGCTCCGTTCACTTGTTTCTGGCTCAATCACGCTGCTCGGTTTCGCTCACCACTGCCTGCTGACCCACTCCCACTCATTTGTCCTCCACATTGCTTCAACTCTATCAATTCTCAAACAGATTACTTGGCTGAATCCCCCTGATGTAGCACGTGGGATTGGTGCCAGTGGTATCAATTCTGATGTGTATGACAGTGCCAGTATTATGTGTGTGTAAGCACATTATGGTATATTGTTTGCAGCAATATGCCTCCAATATACTATTTTGTGTTCTGACAGCCGGAATATATGGTGTTATCCATGCCTGAGTCAGTTGCTGGGTCCTATGGATTGGCCGAGTTCATTTCAAATTTCAGTTCCAGGAGATGATGATATATAACCTCCCATGGGTAAGGCAGCAAAAATGGATGAGGCAAAATGTATATCATCTAACTACTACATATATTGCTATATCCTGTTTCCACAGTCTTTGTGATGGTATACATTCAGTTACATTGCAATTTTGTAGTTGTGAAATTGCAGCAACCCCCATCCAGCAACCCCTTTGATACCGGCTGTTCCCTGCAAGTACAGACAAGCCACGCACTGCAGCAACATTCAGTGTGTTGTAAGCATATCATCTCCTTTCCCTCAAGTCCAAGATATTGGCCCATCATTACTATACTTCGCTCACATGACACAGTGACAATATAGGCTTATCTCTGCCAAAGGTGATCGCTCATTTAAGCCGTTGCTATCCCCAAGCTAACAGTATCTCTTAGGATTGTTATGAGCAGTTCATGTGAATGGCATGCGAGTGGTGCCATCTAAAAATGCTGAAACAATCTGGATGAGGTCACGATCCAAGAGGGGCAGCTGGCACAAAGGAAGGGGAGTATGCTGTCCTCTGTCCTGCATGTCCTCAACCTGGTAAGAATCCTCCAGACAATTGGGACAGGGAACCAAAGGATAACGAGTAAGTATTATAATTAAATCATAATAGGCTGGCACTGATTCATTGAAGGTGGATATATGCACTGTTTCTTTCAATTGATGCCAACTTCTGTTTGAAACGAAGGGCAGTATTACAGTTTGTTTCCTTAACAATGGTGTCTTCTTGTTTTCTTTCCATCATCAAACTCATCTCTTGTTTGGTATGTTCTCCTATGATTGGACACATTGCTTACTCCTCTTTGACTCACTCAATGCTTCTCTTATTGAGCTGTAACCTCATGCTGTTCCATTTCCTTATCACCGGAAGAGGGTTCTTCTTATTACTCATCTGTGCTTACCTGTTCATTCTTATCATTGGACAGCCTATGTCATTCTAACTGATTCTCTCGTATCAGTTATGTATTCCTTATTACTCATTGTTCCTACTTATTCCATTACCTTCTATGCTTACGCATCCCCTGGCATAAGTAGTTGGCTGCATGTACTTTATGCCTTATTCTTGATCTGTGCAATCTAGTGTACTCTTGAGTCCAAAGCATTCAGCTTTGACCCTTTGACACTTGAAATCCCTTCAACTTGATCCTCAGTCCTCCTCATTGTAACTCAAGGACGAAGTGTCTCTTCGTGAGTACCTCCCTTGAGACAACTGTGTTTCGCTTTGACATCCAAGAGGACATCTTGCATAACAGGCAGTGTCACAAGATGCCATTGACCCAAGCCCCAGCAGCAGCTGGTCATACTTCATGGAGGAACTGTCCTACAAGTTATATCTACACAATCATTCGAACATCTGGCAAGAGGTCCTGATGTATATCTATTGGTTGGAACATGGCTAACAATTGTGGGTTGTACAGAAAAGCACATGCTCAGGTTACAATGCTGTGAACGGTGCTGATACAAAGTTGTTGAAGGGGCTTACAGCTACCGGTGTCGGTAGCATCTGTTGTGCGTGCCACGAAATGAAACTGCTGGGAGGAGTGGGTGATCTCCAAAAGGGAGAATGGCAAGTACATATCTATATTCATCAGGGTGTTCTTAATGTTTGGATGTTTAGCTACGTCAACATGGACTATATGTTCTTTTCTGTCCTGAAGAACAACCCCCTCAAGTGTTTCAATATTTCTTATGATATTGTCTGTCAATGGATTCAGCACTTATGGGAACACGTGGAGACCCTCCTGAACCCCATGCACTTTCCTCACCAGGAGAAGAAGCTAGCTGCATCTGTCCCGAAGTTTCACCACCTGGTGCACATTGCTGAGTGCCAATGGAAGTATTCCTTCAACTTCATCAAGGGTGTTGGCTGAACAGATGGTGAGGCTCCTGAACATGCTTGGTCGACCCTCAATGCCACTGCATCCAGCACAAAGGAAATGGGCCCTGGTAATACATAGATGTGATAGTCTTCATGATCTCATTGGTGACAGCAACTGGAAAAAATTCATCGGGTTCAGTAAGTGCATAATAGTCTCATCTAACTGCTGCCTGACTCATTACCAAGTAGGGGAATCCATCTTTCTCAAACTCAAAGAAGCGGTGCCCAAGCGAAGTGAACATCAAGAAGATTTACATGAGTTCAAGGCAACCCTTTCAGAACAGTATAGAGAACAACTCACAAAATGGAAGCAGGATATTGAGCCATGGGAGGACAATATGTCAAAGCCAAACCCATTCGAGGTCAAATCTCATTGTACATGCTTCTCATTTGAAGCAAGGGTCAGTACTCAATCAACCCAGTCATCACCCAGGTGAACGCGCACCTCCAGTTGGCCAAGGATGATGCTCAACTCACAAGCATTCCCATTCATCCTGATATCACTGCAAGTACCCTCATCGGCATTGGGATTGACTTAGAGGTAGTGTTGTGCAGGCCCAGCCCCAAAGCCGGAGCTGAGCCTAGCTGGGCCGTTACAGGCCAGGCCAAGCCGGGCCAAAGCTGCAGGCCTGTAGGGGCTTATGGCTCAGCTTTGTTTATTGAGGGGCCAGGCCAAGCCCCCTAGGCCATGGCTTGCTGGTATTTCCTATTGTGGGCAGTGGCTTTAAAGTTTAAACTCAGGCTTTACAATAGTTACAAAAATGTGATTTGAAAAATTTCCTTTCACACACAGATGTCTGACACAGCTGACCTCAGAGATGAACAGCAACACCACAGGCATGTGCCTGCCCCCTCAGCCAGAATTACATCTGCCAAGAATGCTGCTGAGCTGGAGTTGAGCTCACACAGACAGGCCCAGGTAGCCACTCACCCTTAGGCTACACTTGTCTCAGCCACGGCAAGTGCCACCAAATGCAAGTCTAATGCAGCGACTCCAGCTGAATCCAGTGCAGCTGCCTCAAAAAAACAACGACTCACAAAAGGTAAGGTGTAATTTATGTTTTTACAATGCTATGTATAATACTTATCGGGAAATGATCAGGTAGCCACAGAAGTAAGTCAAGTGACTGCAGCAAATGCTGCCACAGTTATGCCCGCCACTGCCACTGCCACGGTTACACCCACCGCTACGATTACACCTGTGCAGAACAGCACTCCAGTGTCATACGAACCTAAGGAAACCAGCTCAGATGGACTGCTGAGGGACATTGAACTCATTGATCTTGATGAGCCAATCAAGCCAACACGTAGGAGCCACAGTCTCGATATTGACCACTTTTTTTCAGCTCCATATGAGAAAAATGGCAAGAAATATAGGGATTGTCTCACCTGCACGTAAGTCGTTTATATTCTATGTGCACATTTGTTCTCAGTACGTTGCAGTAGGTCACACAAAAAAGCGATCACCATCGTCAATGAGGCAACCACTTTGCGCCGTCACATACAAGCCAACCATCAGGTGAGTTGGCCGCCGCATGTACCACATGTTTGTTTCTTCCTGACTCCATATAAATGCTGACTACGTCGAGTGGGCCACCACAAACCACTTCACCTCAATGTTGCCAAATGACACCAAACAGCAACGGACCAATGTGATGCTGAGTGCACAGCCCAGTCTGGATAAGCATCTCATTTGCAAGGAACCAGTGGTCAAATACACAGACTCAAGGTTCTGCAACCTGACAGTCTGCTGGCTTATTAATACAGATCAGGTATGTTTTGTTTGTTGTACAGGTTTGTCGCCTGATGTACTACACTATCCTAGCCCATCCACGCATTGCAGCATCCATCATTCCAAACCATGATCAATCTTGCCTCCCATGCTACAAACAGCATCACCTTTCTGACTCATAAAGACACCCAGCAGAAAGTGATTGACCTCTTCAAGCGGCATCTTCTTGACCTGTGCAAGCGCTTGACAGTGAGTCTTCGAACTTTATGGGTGATCAACTGACATTGACAGTTCTGGCAGAGTGACATTGTCAAGGGTCATGTCAATCTTACATGTGATGCATGGCAAGCTTCAAATGTTGACGGATACTTCGCTGTTACAGGCTCTTGGATCGAGGAACAGACACCTACCGTTTGGACAATTGAGTCAGTGCTTTTAGGTTTCGTACGTCTCAACAATGCACACAACAGCACCCGGCTTGGTCAAGCACTCTTTAAAGTCATCAAATGACTTGATGTTATGCATAAGGTGTGTTTTTCTGGGTCTAATCGGGTCCAACAACATCTCAAACAGCTTCTAGCTTGGCTACATCACATGTGACAATGCAACGAACAATGATACAACGATGCAAGAACTCACGCACCTAATCGAATCAGATACTGGTCAGGCCTTCAACGCCAAGAAATTTCGAGAGAGCTACTTCTCGAATGGTGCAGAGACAACAGTGTAGTGTGGGAGAACCCAGTGAGAGAGAACACTACTCACTATACTATTGAGTATACTTGCAAGACAGTGCTTGTTGTAAGTTATCATGCTGTGGGGTGTGAGAGAACTTATTATTCTAGGGTGTAAGCCCCAGTATTTATATGTAAAGGACTGTTTGTCCTTGTATACATAGAGGATGCCATAAAAGGCATAGAAAGACAATAAAGAATGTATGTATAAGCCATTAGCACGAATGATGAAAGAATGATGTGCTATGGCGTGATCATAATGCAATATGATATGATAATGGTGTCAGATGATGTCATCAGGAAGATAGAATAATGATGATGTCATGAGTCTAGAACAATTACCATATAAGGTATATGCTGATATAATGAAGAGCGAATGAAAAATATACATGACTGATATCGTGACTGATGTAGTAAAATGTAGTAAGTCTAATCACATATAGTAAAAACTTCAACAAGAAACACCACTTGCAGTGCATGGCACACATAATCAACCTCGCTACACAGGCAGTCCTCACCGCTCATAGCAAGTCCCATCACTACAACCCAGCAGCTCCCAACATTGATCTAGTAATTATGCAACGCACAGATGATACCCATGATGAAGTCGGTCTTGTTCGTGCTATTGCCATCAAGGTAGGTGTTTAGATTACAAACTCGTGAGATACTAATCTATTTTTGTAGGAGCGCTCGTCAGCACAGCATAAGGAACTATTTCAGCACCTCCAGATGAGCATGGATGATGGCCATGTTCCACGTGGCCGACCTCTGCAGCTCCTCCTTGACATGCCGATTCAATGGTCATCAGCCTCCTAATGCTGCAATGTGCTTTGAATCTCAAGGAAGTAAGTATTTAACTATTCATCATCATTTTCTAACGTTGATTGCCTTTCAGGAAGTCAATTTATTTGTCTGTTGTCTCGCCATACATGAATGTGATCCCCAAAAACGCCACAAGATTTTAGACCTCGAACTTTCAGAGGGTGAATGGGAGCATGTGCAACTACTACTGTCACTCCTGGGGGTAAGATTGTGAATCAAGTATATAATGTGTATGCTAATTTCAAACTACAGCATGCAAAGAAGACGCAACACGCATTTTCGACTGACAGTGGCCCAACCCTACATGCTGCTCTGCCCACATTAGAGGTGCTACACAAGGCCTGGTCAACCCGCAAGAAGAGTACCAAGTACAGTATGTTGATTTCCATCAAGCTCTCGAGGCCGGCGTCAACAAGGTGGCCGAGTACTATCAACGCACTGCAACCTCTGATGCACATATTATCTCCATGAGTAAGTCCACATCAAGTTTATGGTAGGTATCACTAATGCTACAATGAATGATCTAGTACTCAATCCTGCCCAGAAATTAAACCATATCCATTCAAACTGGGGTGAAGATTTGCTTGCTGATGTCATGCAGCATGCTGAGGACATAGTGAGTTTTTTTATTGTTAAATTCATCGTTTGCGTGCACTACCAACAAATGGAAAGTACCAAAAACGGTACGAGGAGCTTTACAGTAACAATACAGGGTCCTTGCAGGCAACCGGCCTGAAAATCACAAAAGCACGATTGCTCAACACACTTGTTGAAATCTCATCTGACGAAGACAGCAAGACAGAGCCATCTGGTGGCTCTGAAGGCTGGCGTGATCCTGCCAAGCCATGGCTGCAAGGTTTCCATGAGTACCTTCAGACGTGCGAAAATACAGGTACTCTGTCTGTCGTGCAGTGGTGGGGGTTGAATGCAGCACATTATCCGGTCTGGGCATCCCTCATGCATGATCACCTATCTGTTATGGCCAGCTCAGTTTCATCCGAGTGCACATTCTCTTTGGCTGGTATCACAATCAGCAAGCGATGGAACCGCCTCAAGGCTGACATTGTCAAAGCCCTACAGTGCATGAAGTGCCTGGCCAATAAAAATCTGTTGTTTCGTGAAGATGTAGGTTTTGTTGATGGGACTATGCCTGAGGCTGCAGGGGATACTCAAGACTGTGATGATGGGCTCAAAGATTTGGCTGGTGATGGGTTTGGAGAACTTGGAAATGTAGAAAGTGATGACAATGAGGACTCAGAGGACAATGAGGACAATGTATTTGTCCCCTTCATGGACCTCTAGCACTGACCAGTTGACTAGCATTTTGTAGTACTTCTATCAAATAACATTTGTCCTACAGCACTATAGCAAGCCGTGGCCCAGGCTGGGCCTGAGCCAGTATACACAGCTTAGACAGCTTCAGGCTCAGCCCTGAAATTCCTAGGCCCAAAGCCTTCCTAGGCCAGGCCTAAGCCCCGGCTTTCAGGCGGAGCCGGGCCCGAACAACACTACTTAGAGGACCAGCAGTAGGGTTGAGCATGGGTTAACCCGTGCCTAAAATCTGGCACACCATACCCACACCCACAGACACCGCAACCCTTACGGGTAAGGGTACGGTGTAACCTGTCCACATCCACGGTGTGAGCGCTGGAGAAAGACCGCAGGTTGACAGGGACTCAGATAGAGGCAATTAAGGTCAATCTCATCAATGTTAGTACATGAATCTAGTTCTGTCATTTACACAGTAACATTTGAGTCGGTATCTGCTAACTTTCACTTCCTGGACTGCTTAACCATCGATACTAGGTCGTCAGGGATAATGAGGTCAGTCCGAAGCCATGAACCAAGACAGAGGAAGGCGCGGGTTGACGTGGGAGACAACCAGTTGCAGGTGAAATGTAGGAGTTGTCAGCCTTGGGAAAACATGCGCTCAACAGCAGTTGAAGTTGCTACATTATACATAGCTAGTCAAACCACTGTTGGAATTGTATGTTTGGGCGACTTACCGGGCACACTAAGGTAATCGAGGGCCATCCGATATAAAGTTGGGTATGTGTCGCAGTTGTTGACCCACCATTTCAGAGGATCTTTCACCTTTTCGATTGGCTGTCAGAGATAGTCTTGAAGTTCATCTGACAAGATCTTAGGCCCCATAGAATAATCACCGAAGTCATTTGCAATGCTGGTAGCTGCTGGTTTAGTGAACTGTGCTGGTTGGGTGTGAGTTTTGTAATGCAGGATATACTCCTCTTGGGTAATGTGTTCGGCAGCTTCGACCCACTCTTCCATCCAGTCATGGGTATGGAAGTACTCGAGTTTCAGGCCTGGATGAAGTACTGTCACGGAAAAGAGTGAGTTGCTACATTATTGATCGTTACATCTGCCAGTGTGACTTGGAAAGACTGACCCACTGCAATATGGTACACATTTGATTTGTCAGTTTTTTTCCAATACCTATCCATCTTGTTACGAGCTAACTTCATGGCTGCGAGAATTGACGGATGAAACTTCTCTGCAACCCCTTCAATGGTCTTCATGTGGTCATTTAGCTTGTCCATTGCTGGTATCACGGCCACAATGCTCGCTGAGTCCTGAGAAAAGAACATTGTAGCTAGTTTGTAGCACTAATAGTAGTACGTGAGCTGGGTTTCACCTGGTTGCAGAAGGGCATACCTCAAGCACAACCGCTAATTCCACCATGACAGACCATTCATCTGCACTCAACTGGTACTTGTGCAGCTGTGGCAGCTTTGAATTGTAGGTGATCTTGTCGATGGGCTTATGATATCTCAAGGCAAACTTCAGCATATCATAGGTAGAGTTCCAGCATGTGACGATGTCACGTGGTATCAAGTTTGGTGTGAGTCCTGCCTTTGTGCAGTGGTGTCGCCACTTCGGGAGGACCTTTGTTGTTGAGCGGATGACTGCAAATGACAATGAACAGATCTATGCAATATATCAGAATATGTAGACTCATGGTGGGCAAAGTCAACAAACTTTTGATCTGCAGGAAATCCAGATCAATGTGTGGAAATATAATTCACATAAGATCAACTTTACCTAGATTGGCCTTGTCGTCAGGATCAGCATCAGTGTTAAGAGACTTGGCTGTCTCCACATCACTAGCTTCACTCGTAAGGTCAACAACAGCAGGCATCATCACCAATTTTGCCTTTTTTGGCTGCAGAAGGAGGAGTTTAACACCCTTCTGAACCACAGCCTTGACAACAGTTGTAGCGGACTTGGTAGAGGTAGAGATGATGGCCTGGGAGCAGAGTGAGGATGTGGAGCTTGACTTCGTGGATGCTGCATTGCTGGCTGCCATGGCTGCCAACTTTGCAGGATAATGAAACAATTCCTGCCAGTATTTCCTAGTCACAGTACTTACATATACTACTAGCTTAGGCTCAGTCCAGATAGAATATTTTCAACCGGCAAAGTTGAAGTTCAACATAACTTCGCTTGCCTCCGCCAGAGGCTGTGCTCACACGTGAGTCCATCGGCCGCTTACCTGATCGATCGATCGCAGATGGCACAGTCTTTCACAACACCTCCCCATGGATCTCGAGTCCCAGATATTCATTCGCCATGAACTTGAACGTCGACGGCGTCTCTTTCTACTGCTAACAATGGTAATCGCTCACATCACATACTACTACCATTTATTATTCCTCTCGAAACCTGAAAAAATCCCCTACCATACCTCAATTCTAACTGGTGGAGGATGGATGCTGGAGCTGTTGAATGGCCACCCTGATCGGATCAAGACATCTCTTGATGTCACCCATAACATTTTCAATGCCCTTGTTCAGGTGCTGATTGAGAATGGCTTCAAGAAATCACGCTGTGGAATTTCAGTGGAGGAACAGCTTGGGATTTTTTTGCACACCTGTGTGACGGGTCTGAGTACACGTCACGTCAGAGAAAGGTTCCAGCACTCACCAACTATGATTTCAAGGTATGTTCTAGCATCGTCACTGCATCTGAGTTGAATGAAACTGACCGAACTGATTACGAAGATATTTCAAAGATATGCTGGACTTTTTCTCATCAGAACCATTCTATACATCATATGTCAAACTCCCCACTCCTGATACCCCTGTTTCAATGAAGATTACCAATGATCCTCACTTCTGACACCTCTCAGACTGCATTGGAGCTGTAGATGGCACCCATATCCATGCATTTGTGCTGCTTGAGAAACATCTGTAGAAAACTATAGTGTAGTCACTAAAGAAAAACTACAGTACTTCGAGGCCGAAATAAGGCCTGCTTATGTAAGCTAATAAGGTTCTAACCCATACGAAATGGATTAACAACAACATCCAAACATGCGAAATAGAAAGGGATATATTTCACAGAATTGTCTCTTCGTGTGTGACTTTGACCTGATATTTACATACACGTTGACGGGATGGGATGGCTCTACGGCGGACGCAACCATGTGGCATGATGCGCATACCCAAGATTTGTATATACCTCAAGGAAAGTTTCTTCTTGCTGATGCAGGCTTTGGTGGATCGGATGCACTCCTCATTCCGTACCGAGGGGTCCGATATCATCTGAAGGAATGGCGGCAAGCGAATCTACAGTAAGCTAAAAATTCATATGACAATAACACCCCATGGGTGATACTCACGGAATGCACTAGCCCACAAAAATGCGAAGGAACTATTCAATCTTCGGCATGCAAACCTTCGAAATGTTGTTGAACGAATTTTTGGGGTCCTCAAATGACAATGGCGGATTCTTCTACTCACTCCTGAATACAACATGGATGTTCAGGCACACATACCAGTAGCCCTATGCGCCCTTCACAACTTCATCCAGCAACTTGATCCCGACACCTTCTTCACCCCAGAATTCCAAGCAGAACGCTTGGAACGTAATGAAGAAGAAGATGGCGACTTGGCTGCATACAGAATTATTGCTGAGGGTGCCGTTGGTGCTACTGAGCGGCGAAGGGCGGAACAACGGCAAGATCATATTGCAGAGGCTATGTGGCAAGATTATTGTTACGATTCTTTCTTTCCTCTTACTTAATGCTCGTCTCTGACTCGCTTTCCCCTTTGTCTCCGCTTCTTACTGTTCCTTTGGAACACTTTCCACCTAAACGCAGTTCCCCTTTTACATGCTGCGCATGGTCCCCTTGTCCTGTTTCCACTTACCTTCTATGGACGTCTTCCTTCTCACATGCATTGCCTCAATGCAGCCTTATCCCCACCTATCGCACAGCCGAGCTCTCCTTTTATATCCATCTTAGCCTAAGTGCTACGAACACTGCTTGGTCTGTGCGCCACATATCCACCTATTTAAATGACGACACATCATGTATTCTCTTTAACTTTAATCTACTTGATCATCCCTTGCAACTTGGATCTCACTGAGTCTTCACGCTACTCTTGAGTGTGTGCTCCCTTGTAACCCTCGTCCTTGAACTCCCAAAGCAACCAATCATTGCCAGGAGTTGCTGCAGAAGCCCCCAGCATCCCTTGATCTTGAAGACGCCCTTCAAGAAATCTCAGTCCCTTGTCTTTTCAAGTCTATGCTTGCCTCTGCCCGAGTCAAGCATAACAATTATTGCTGCAAGTCAAGGGAACATGAAGTGGTGCATATGTGACAACGTTGTACATGTACAAACATCCATCAAATGTCCATCTTTTCCTTATATCATCCCATTGCTACATGTCATTACCCCCGCTTTGTGATGCTCCTCCACGATCTTTTCTTGCTTGGATTTCAGCCAAGGCATTCTTGATCCATACATAGCTCGCGTGATGGTGGGTCAAATTTAAGAAAAAACTTCACTCTCATTTTGTTTTGTGCATCGCTCATGTAATCGGCAAGGTCGTTGTTCTCCGATGGATTGAGATTCAACGACATGAGGGCTTCGGCAGCACGTTCAGAGTAATTGTCATTGCCAGTAGCCTGAGGTGTGGGATGGGGCTGCGTCTGCGTCTGTGGAAGTCCCAACGAAGCCAAAGTAATGGGTTGTAACATCAAAGGGTTGATGTTTTCAAAAAAGTTGGAAAGCTGTTGTAATGCTACAGCCCCATCTGCCTTTGCTTGTGCAGTTGCAGACAGCGGGCGAGATCGTTTTTTGAACCTTCTGATCCAGCATTTGAT
>JBBPQL010000143.1:0-49961 GCA_038092515.1 Boletus subparvulus | reverse complement strand
GACCTTGACCCGCTCACGAGATTGGATGCGAAAGCGTCCTATGCGTGGTGAGCATCGCAGCCGCTTCGAACTGGTCATGGAAAGGAGTCTGTGGCTGAAGCGGCCTGACAGTACTTATTGGGCCGGTTTCTCACTCCACTAATTCGCACGGCTATGGCCACTTACCTCGGTGTGTTCGGCGTCTCTCCGATTGACGAAATGGATATGGGAGCAGCGCGATGATCGTATTAACCACCCAGTCTGCCCCACCCGCCTCCTCTTCCTATCTCTTCCTTCTTGATCGCTTTCCTGGTACTCGTCTGTTGCAACTTCTGGTTCTTTCTCCAGACATGACTTCTTGTCCTGAGCGAGTCGAAGCCTCAGAATCTGAGGCTAGATAAATGTGGCTCTGTGGGGGGTAACGTGCGAGAAGTCGACTTGGGCTTTGTGGTGATACCGTTCTCACTTTGAAATTGAAGAGATTATCGGCGTGACATTGGACACAGAAGTGGGAAGTGAGACAGTCGTTGGAGTGTTGGGAGGGGGCCAGGCTCGGGAGATGGGCCAGGACTTTGCCGTTTCCCTGGGCTTGGATGGGGGATTTGGCTCATCAACCGCCAGACTTTTGTCCTCCTCGTCCTCTCCTGCGCCGCCACTAACTTTCTCTTTGTGCTTGGTTTCGCGGCGCGACCTACTAAATTCTCCGCATCAGCCTCGTTCTCGGCACCGGACGCTTCCTTTAATGATTTGCGTGGGCGCTTTCGCCTAAAGCGAGATGCTAACGCAGAAGCATATGATCGGATTGGGAAAGGATTGGATTTACGTGCCGAGGACGTCCCGACGTTGCGGGATGGCGAAGCACGAGAATAGCGACGTGAAAATTGCGTATCCCATGATAATTCGATTTGAGACACGACGTCAGTTTATCGTCGTGGATGGTCGAGTCCGCTCTGAATCGAGCGCATTCAACGTCTGTCTGGTGACAGTCGACGCGTCGGATTTGGGTGAATGAGATTAATACAGGAAAGAGACAAACTTTCTAATGCCTCCCACCATCCGTCTGGTGGGCCATCACTTCCATCACCTCATGAGGCGGTCTGGCCCACAGAGAGGTTTGTAGCCACCTCAGAAACACGCGACACGAACGCACTCTCATCGTCATGAGGCACGCGGCATGATTACTTTGAGTCCATCTTGGAAGCTCGACGCCCATACTGAGTATATGCCCTCCTGCCAATAAACACAAGACAGCCGGGCACCAAGCGGCATTTGAGAATACAAACAAGGAAAGTTGCGAGATCCATTGGAGGTTGACCACGTTGGGACGGTCCAGTGAAACCCGACGGTCCTGACAAGAAAGATGAGTGATGATCATGTAGGAAAGCAGAGCACGCCAAAATTCCGACTCTTGACTCGGTTCTCCGCTGTAGATTTCTAGCTCCCTGGTAAGCCATAATGAGCATGCTTACGAACGATGATGCTTGCTCGAAGTGTGGAAATAGACTTTGCAGGTGTATACATTGATGTGACCCCATGTATGGTTGTGATCACAATTAAGGACGGTGCAACGGGTACATCGGGTAGAACGAGATCGTCAACATCACTTGTGCGCAAAATTTGCCAATGTAAACACATATATGAGTGGTGTTTGGCCCTCCGTTCATGGAGCTCGGGTGGGGTACGATGCCATCGGGCCCGTATCATCGTGATTCTCGCGAAGCGACGCCTTCTAACACGCTCTTGAGTTTCTCTGCCAGGCCCTCCGTCAATTGAGTTGGCCCATCGGCAGTGCAGAATCGGTAAGAGGGCATAGCTTGATAGGTATCGGGTAGAATCTTATCAAGGGCATGAAGCACACTCAGAGTGGATTTATACCCATGGTAGGAGCACACCTTGCTGTCTTGGACGAGTACAGAAGCAATAATGTCATCAGGATCGCCTATTCTGCCCAGCGCAGGGATGTTGCGGTAGTCTACGCAGGCGTCGAGGTCAATACAGTCAACCGCGTAGCTTTGTCGCGTACCATGAATGTGCATCCATCCCTGCTGGATCTGGATGGCACTGTTGGTCCAAACGTCATCGGCACCCTCGCGTAGTGCCTGCTGGACCGCTTCGTGCAGGAGCGGTCGGAACCGTGCTGAAGAACGTCAGAAGGTGCTTGTAAGAGAGGTCTGGAACGTGAATGTGCGGGGACGCACGGTTTTCGACAAAGTCGTTCAATCCGGCGTCGACGTCTTCTGCCCCGGCATCGGTGACAGCCGGAAGCCAGCCGAGGACGGTTGCTGAACGGGGTGATGGAGGCGGAGCGGGGAGGAAGGAGAGAGCATAGACTGGGATAGATTGGGAGGGGTCTGGATCACGGGGCAATGGAAGGAGGTGGTAGAACAGGTCCGGGCGAGAGGGGTCGGCTAACGGAGGCTGCGAAGAGGACCAGCGGCGGAGTTGGGGCTGGAGGGGGGTTATCCGGAGTTGCAGACGCGAAGGCGGTAGAACAGCACGAAGCGGAAGTCGGGCAGCGGAGAGGATACGTGGTGGTGGCCGCGTGGACTGGATCAATCGAACAATTCGTGACTGCATTTTGAAGTCAAAATTGACGCTTCATGCTTACGTATCCGACTTATCCCAATTGGATGAGGTCATTGGAGACGTGGGAAAATTTATATAATACACTATACAGCACCAACAAGCCCCAAAGATATTACCCACGAACGACTCCCGTCTTCTCCTCAGTCACTCTCAATCGACCAACAGGTCCGTCTCTGTTCCCACAAAATTAACTTGCATATACTCAGTTATCTTGTAGAATGAGAGAGAAGTGGAAGAAAAAGCGATCCCGCAGGCTCAGACGTAAGCGCAGAAAGATGAGAGCTCGTTCCAGTACGTGTCCTATCATCCCTGGCGTTGATGCGTTTCTCATCGTCTTCTTCTTAAACAGAGTAAATGACACACTGCAGTCGGGCTCGTGCATGGGGACGAGTTGTAACATAAAATTGTGCAGTCGCATCACATTGCACGTACGCTCTCCTACCTCTTTGGGAACTCTGGAGGGACGACGCCCCTCTCCTCTCTTGTTGGGACTCGCAGGAGGGGGGAGGTGGAGACTGTAGGGTCGCTAATTGGAATCTTGTATCCTTGATTCGTGAATGATCACAATTTGTATCGTTTGAGCGTTGTCCCCTAGGTTTCGCCGTTCTGATCAGTGCCCATGATCCGGTAATCTCAACCTAGTACAACTGTAGCGATGATGGTCCCATCTGCACAACTTTGTTGGTCCGGCGACCCCGTGAAACCTGTGTCATTGTGGGCGGTAGAGACGTGCGATAATGATACTGTCTTTCCATGCAACTGAGCTCAACATTCACGCGAATCTACAGTAACTGGTACTGCATTCAAATGTACAGAGGTGAACTGTGCCAACGCAAAAACTGGTTATAGAAGGTGACGAAGAAACATCATTTCTTCGACGTGACCGGCTGTGCAGGCTGCCATTTGACAGGATGTTTATTGTATGCAGGCCAGTGGGGAAGAACGACCTATATAGTAGGCGCACCGCACCATCAGTATTCAACGAATCCAGGTGGGAGCATGCTGTGACTGCGTACCAACGCAAGGGCGGCCGTGGAGAGACCAAACGTTCCCATCGTTACGCGCAGCGATTGGAGTGCGAAACCGAGGACAAAGGAAAGGATCTATGGACAATTGAACACATAATACCTCGAGCGGACCAAGCAACTTACGGTGCACGATATGAGTGCTATGAAAGTAATGTGGTCCGCTTTCTTTTGGCCATGAAAGTCCTGCTGTGTGTCAGAGAGGGCCAAGACGCCGAACCCGCAGCGATGCACTGACGATTTTGCCCTCGAGGAAGTCCCGGAAAGACGACATGGTTGTTGTGACACGTCGAGCGGCAGTACTGGAATGAAGTGTTCCCTATTACGTAACGAATTGTTGCTTGTGACCAAGTTCAATTGCTTGTGACCGACCCGGCCCGTAACGACTTTACTAGGGTAAGCTAAAAGCCACGACAAACGCTATCGAAAATCTCCTCACATATGAAGCGCGCCGGCACATCCACCTCGAGCCATAAAATCATCCTCAAGCCCGGTCTCGGCCGTGGACCTCCCACGATCATCACACGACGGTCCGACACGCCCATCGTCCAGACACCCGCCTCCTACCCTGGGGAAGCCGACGATGTAGACGAAGACGACGTCCATACGAAGCGGGAGGAATCCGAGGGCGTTTTAGATGAGGAGGAGCCTGCCGTGGAGGGTACTGATGCGGATATGGAGGGCGAGGGCGATTTGGAAGGGAGTGGCGTGGATGAGGGGCATGATGAAGAGGGTGGTGACCGCGACGCACACGCTTCCGCTCGACCTCGTGGAAGACCGAGAGGGCGCGCACGCGGGACTACTCCTAGTACACCTGCAACGCGTGCGAAGGGGAAGGGTCGTGGCCGCGGTAGAGGACGGGGTCGCGGAAAGGGCTTAACGGCCCGCTTCTCGGGGGAGGGTGGCGACGGAGAAGGCGATGGAGAAGAAGGCGAGGAAGGCGGGCGTGCATGGCGCAGAGTTGGGGATAAGGTATATTATATTGAAGGCGACGAGTTCGTCACGGACCCAGATGAAAAGGGAGACCAAAAGATTGATATAGACGGAAATCTGCTTGATGGTGAGTAGCCTGTCCTTTTGGTGGTCAAACGTCTGACAAGTCTCTAGGTCGACGCTTCAAATGTAGCACTTTCATCCTTCCTGATCGACATCCAACACGAAAATATATGCTTGCTATCGATGCTGCGCGTTCCTCGGGCTTCCGAGACTCGTTATACTATTTCCGCCGTAACGCACTCGCACTCAAGCTGAGCGCTTCACAACAGGAAAAAGAAGCTCTCATACAAGCTGGAAAGCTTGGTGCCCATCTCAAGACACGCAGTGTCACATTGGTCACTGCGCGAAGTGCATACAAACTACATGGTGCTAAAATGATCATTGGTGAGCAAGTTGATTTAATGTGTGTCTAGTTGGCCTTTCATAGTTTAAATGTCGATTCTCTTCAGATGGACGTTGGATCACGGATGATTATTACGAAGATCGCGTACTCGTTGACATCACTGCCAAAGGTCTTTCCCCAGGCGACTTTGTCGGGGAGCTTCCAGATCCCACTGCTCCTTCTGCTAGCAGCGTTCCTGCCACCTCTGCGCCAAGCCAAACATTTTCAGGAACTAATCAAGGCGTATATCGTGCCGGAGGCCCAACTACGCTTTTTGGCAGCTCTGGCTGGGGTCCATTCAGTGACGGGCCCCATAGTGCTGTCAGGAAGAGTTTGCTGTCTCGGGAGGGTCTTACGGGAGATAACTGGATGTGGGAGGCTGCTAGGAGAGTTCACGAGATGAATACAGAATGGTCCAAGATGAGACAAGAAGCGAGGACCGCATGTGGGGGTATCCTAGAGGCTAATTCTAGTTCTGGAAAGGGAAAAGAGATGAACGGCGCGATGGATGTAGATGGCGAAGTGGACGCGGGGCAGAAGAAAAAGACGGACGTCGGTGAACTTCCGATGGGTGTGTACGAACCACACACGGGCCTCGTGCACTGTGCGTTCGAGTTTGTATCTTTTGGAGTCACTGATCGCTGATGTTGTTCCTCCGATCAGACCGTACAGACACGCAGCCGACCAGATATCGCTGGGAACAGGTCGCCCCTCGACGCGTTCTCGGCGGTACGAAGGTAGGCAATGGCGCATGGGCCTTGGCTTGGGTGGACACCCGTCTCGAGCTCCCGGGTCCCAATGATTTGGACCCGTACGTGACAGAGAGAGATGCGTTGATCGCTTCTTTGAGCTAGTGCCCCAGTGCATGGAACAACAGCGCCAACTTACTCCCACGTTTTGCCACACTGTGGTTTTCGGCGCAGTCGGCATAATAGTGACCCCCGATTTTCAATGAGTCATGGAAGAACGTTCTATTGTTACGTGTCTTCACGCTGAATAAATGGTCTTTCGTCATACACAAAGACTTGACCAAAAAGAATACCCAACGTTCCCTCTTGCGATGCTGGTACAATGTGCAATCAAGCCTTCCGGGGAACGGAGGAAACGAAACTTACGATACATGGGCACTGATCGGCCGCGGATGCCAGTGAATCTAGACTCTAGAATAATGTACCGTGGATAACGCGAGGATCACATCTAAACTGGCACAATACCGAACACGACGTCGGACGAAAGGTGGTGTCATCGCTGCGATCCAGCGTGGTTTGAGTGGGGGTGGAGTAGCCCTGAAAGGAAGTTACTTCCAACGCGTGGACACGCTCGTAGTACAGCGGTTGAGCCCGCGGACCGAGTGTCAGTGTCGATTTCGTCACTCAGGCGCTGATAACTTGAAGGTTACCTCAACGTTTTTGCGCAGTTCCATTCAATGCGCACGTCCAACCTCGCTTCCGGTTATGACTGTCTCCGCGCCAGGACACGAATAGAACAGAACCTTTGCTGAGGTGAGTAGCGGCTTTGAGGTAAACTGAATAGTTACGTTTGATCTATCTGCGATTTGTGCGGGCTTGTAATAACGCGGCGTTCGCGCGACCAGATGTGTGCTTTATGAGTGTGCATGACACAAAACCAACCTCCTATCATGGCTTCCGCCACATAGTCTCCGCCAATATCCAATTGGAAACAATTTGGGTGATAAATTATTGCTGTTTAACTTGAAGGAAAGTTGATCGATGATCATGTCCACATGTCCCATCATTTCATAACATCATTGCACTCACCCCGCCGTCGGCCGTGGTCATATTGACCTGATTTGGATTTCGACTGGTCCCTGGGTACGGTGCCATCTAGTGAAAAAACAACAAGCTGGGGCTGTCGGCCTTACCGATCGTTGAGCTGGTTGTTCGCGATGGGTCTGTTGGATGGTTGCGATGCGGAGAGAATTGAAAAAAGCGTTGTACTGTTGTTTACGTGGTGGAACTGTTTAGCCGCAACTTACTTTTGTGGTTATTGTGGAGTCGGCTTAGATGCGGGGAACATCCGACGGAACGATTATCTAAGCACAAGTAATCTTGCTCAGTAATAAGTATCCCCATGACTGAAACTGACCCTTGTACGACAGGTATACCTGTTGTAAATTAACTTGCAGCCAGAAATGTCCTCAACGAGAAGTTTCTTTGTGCATTTCAGCCTCAGGACCACCAAAACACTACTAGAGGCACGGAGTGTGAGATCCCTTTCAACATCCACTTTTCTGGTGGCTTCGCAACGTAACTTAATGCTCACTATCAAGAGGGAATACTCAGACTTGAAGCCAACTGGAAGTTGGCATAAATAGCCATATGAAACGCACGGAAAATGCCAGCTGATAGTCTACCATGCGGTCAAGGACGCCATAACTGGGATCTACAGGTGTGCCCATAAATTAGAACGAATGATGCAATTACTCTCTCCTTTGTCTCCTTGCGGTCTTAGAAATGCTGTCCACATCTATTCTCAGAGAGCTTCAATGATCAATGTCAATGTCGTACAGATCCAGAACTTATCACCGATCTTGCAGTGTTCAAATTGATATCATTTGATCGATTTAAGTCAATTGTGAGCAACATTTTTGTCTCTGCCGACATGATGGTCCTTGTGACACTGCTGTAACTCCACAGCCTCCAGTGCGCGCCCATGATGTGAACACGTCAACTCCGGGTCAGACAATGCCGGTCTATGCAACGTTCTACCTCTTCTCTTCGATTCAGCACCTTACTAGAACTCCGCCCGCACTATATATGAACAGTCTGTGCAGAGACCTCCCCCTCACCGCTCCTCTTTACAGTCCTCAGGGTACGTACACAATTCGGCTCATGAATATCCTGCGCTTACATCTATCCAGTCTCTGCTTCATCAGGTAGATTGTACTGAATATCGTTGCTTGTTTACGGTGCTGAGGCCTTTGTTTTGTCAAGTTTATCGCAATGCCTGGATGGAAATTCGTCTCCGGTGCTCTTACACGCATCTCTGCTGGATCGGTTACCAATGTCTGGGGAGTCAACGCTGCTGGTGCCATCTATCGTTACACAGGCGATGACAGCAATCCCTGGGTCAATATCCCCGGATCCCTTTCCGATATTGGCGCGGCCGCTGATGGCACGGTTTGGGGGTGCAACTCGGCCGGCGCCATCTATCGTTATACCTGGGATACCAAACACTGGGTCAACATTCCTGGTAGTCTCACTCGGATTTCTGCTGGATCGGCAACCAATGTCTGGGGAGTCAACGCTGCTGGTGCCATCTATCGTTACACAGGTGATGACAGCAATCCCTGGGTCAATATCCCTGGTTCCCTTAGTGATATCGGCGTGGGTGCCGATGGCACAGTTTGGGGGGTCAACTCGGCCGGCGCCATCTATCGTTATACCTGGGATAGCACGCACTGGGTCAACGTTCCCGGTAACCTCGTTGCGATCTCTGCTGGGGTGAAAACCAATGTGTGGGGGGTTAACGGTGGAGCCAGCATCTACACGTACACAGGTGATGACAGCAATGCCTGGGTCAATATCGTTGGTGGCCTTACTGATATTGGCGCGGGTACCGATGGGGTGGTTTGGGGGGTCAACGGTGCTGGCAATATTTTCCGCTACACTCGTGATTAGCCTATATACTCTTCTTCCAAATGCCGTTGTGCAGGGACTACGCTGCCACCGCCACACGTACTGTTTCTCATCTTGAACCATACCTGTTGTCTCTCATATCTATCCTTTCTGCCTTTGCAGCGCTATTTGGGCATGGTTTCAATTGCTCTCTGGATACCTTTACTATGCACGCAAAGGCCTTCCTGTTTCATGAATCATCTTGTTGTAGTACGTCTTATCGAATCGAATCGAATCTTTTGTGTTGACTTTGCAACCACGGTTTTTTTTGTTCCGCCCTGCTTACTTGGGTGACGCACCTTGCCGTGACCGTGACGCGCTTCAAACCTTCAGCCTAGCATTTAACTAGTGACCAAGTGCTGCCAGTGGGGGTGGCACACATCGACACGCTCAAGCACTCGGGGATTGAGGTCATACATAGACTAGATTGGTTTTCCAGGTTCTACTTCGTTATCGAACCGCTCTCAATTTTTTTTGTCCACTATGTCGCTGAACCCTGTACCGATGCCAACGGCCGCAGACATCAATCGCCTAACTTATCTAGGGGCAGCCAAACTCAAAAAAGAGATGTCCCGTCCGGGCGGCGGCCAACCAGAGAAGCTGGACTTTAGCATCATGGCAAGCTGTTCCAATTGCGATGCTATGGGGCACAAGGTACTGCAAGAACCTTTCAAGTGGCATATGTTGCTTACTTGTGTTCAACAGCCGTTGGTCTGTTCAAGATGTAGGTCTACCGTTTACTGTTCCAAAAAAGTATGTCTCACATCGCTTGGGAATTGGGTCGCTGGAGCATCTGATGGCTGCAGTGTCAAGTCGCAGATTGGAAAAACGGGCGATTTGGCACAGAAGGCCATAAGTTTTTCTGCGAAAAAAACAAGGTGGGTAAGGTTCAGATCAAGTGAGGTGTGAAGAAGTTATATTGTACATACATCCTACAGCGTCACATGCTGAGAGTACCGGAAGTGCGAGCCATTCTCGGGCTTTTTCCTTGGGGGAAACTCGAGTCGGACGGCACCTTTTCAGAATCCCTCATACGTGCTTACTTTGGTGTTCTGGGAGCTCAAGGCCATGGGTACTGGAGTAAAGCTGGCGGTAGCGCTCCCCACCAGACTCAGCCAAGCACCAGGGGTCACCACGATAGTCCATTTCGCATTAATCCAGTTGAAAATTATCAGGTATCTACTTCTCCTTGATCGGCATCTCGACGACAAGGCAGGATGGAAACTTGAAGATAAATTTATACGTAAGCTGCACTTCGAACCTGGATGTGAACCGCTGATCGGATCCTCAGCTAACGTGGTTGACTGGAAGTCGTGGTATCATTGGCGTTCCTTGCCTTTCGACTCTCCTGCTGCACTCCTCATGCACTACCCCCTCACTGTACACCACTTGTTAGTCAACGTCTTAAAGGTCGCAAGTCCAAGTCGCGGGACCTCCGACAGCCGACAAACGCTTGATATTCACTATCTTGGGGCGGAAGCTGAGCTCAACATGCTCCCCATGTGAGTCTTTCCAATATCTTAGTCCCCTCGAATCTCAGAGTGTATCGGCAGTTTCTCGGAGCTGGCATTGTTATTGCCTTACACCGACATCAAGCTTACGTTCTTCGGTTACGCTGTGTACAAGATCGTACAAAAAGCAAACAAGAAAGGTATTATTACAAAGGCGAAACGAAACGAGCCGGTGTACACGTACAGAAGCACCGCATCCATGGGACAGAGCACCTTAGAAATATACCTTGATGGAGACCACGAGAGCTGGGATCCATGTTTCACGTCAATGACATACAACCTCCCCGATGCCCTCGTAGCCCTCAATGCCGGGTTGCTCAGCTACGAATCATGGGCGTCCGTTATCCTGTTCTGTCACGTAGAGGAGGTGTCCTTCGGGGTGACGGAGTATGCTGAGCAATCCGCTGAAGTGCAAAGGAACTCGTTCTCGAAGATAATTGACAATGCAATCCCAAGTTTAGGACCACGTATGAGCATCGCTAAAGTCGAGGATTTGGTGAAACCACGGCAATACCCTATTGAGTTAAATCCTTTTCAGCGACCCGGTCAACGGCCCATCGGTTCTACACGGGTCCCAAACGCTTCCAATGGGTTCACCATCAAAGTCTTCGGGCGGGATTCTGTAATGGGAAAAAGGGAGGGTCTGGTCCGGAAGCCCGCGTATATACTTGTTGAATAACCTTGACTAGTTTACCCAAAGCTCAAGTAGGGCTGCTGTTTATTTCTTTGATGCTTCGTACACTTGTTGTTCGTGATGGCGCTCCCGTGATAAATGGTGTGAATAGATATTGTGTCTTCGTTCAAACGGAGGACACCATCTAATCCAAGTTGCTCTTCCACCACCCGCACATGTCCCATATCCATATCCACGGTCCTCTGAGACCCCATCCCTCGATCCCATCCTGCTTACGGCGAGTTGGTGCAAAAATACTTAGTTGCTCAAGGCATCGCAAGCGGTCGAAGATGCGCTGTCATTTGCGAAGGAATGCATATGGATAACCACGTCGAGTTCAAACGATCCTGTGCCCATATTTGATGAAGATGATGCAATTCAGAGCGGAGGGAAGATAAAGATCGCATGGCGCTATGACCAGATGAAGAAATTCGAGATAACGGTGACCAACCTGTAGGTAGCAGTTCTTAGGGGATGACTCGAAGCGGGAACGACTCAGAAACAGCCCAAGGGCGTCCTTGGGCGGGATAAGGGAATCATGACATCGGCGGTGATGTTGATCGCCATGTTATAAAGCAGTGCGTTTGACCGTGGAAAGCTGACGGGATTCTCAACACTGAGGATCGGATATCGAGCCTTGTGTGTACAACAGTCTGGAATGTGATTGCGGTGCTGGAACACCAAACAAACTTACTACCGTGTTCGTGTTGAGGCTGCGAGCTCGTGCGCGTGTGCAGGAAGATAAAACGAACTCAACTGATTTATTGTGTTGGGTGGGTACTCACTTCACTCCCCTCTTTATTCACCTCGAACGACGACGACGAACGATCTCGATACGCGATATTTGGACACGGGTTAGCCAAGCATCACGGTGCGCACTTAAGCTGCCGAGTTAGTCATTACCTCGTAAAGCCCATCTCCCATCCTCCTCCCTAACACTTCACTCCAAAATTGCATGACAGGCTCCCACTCGTCTCGAGAACGTGGCATACTCTCCTCTGCTTGACTTCCAGGTTTTACGACCTGCCTTGCGTGCGTGAACCCCTTTGAAAATGCAGCAGACACGTCCTTGGCAACGGAGCCTCGAGAAAATATCAAGAGAGGTGTGGGACATGGTGTGGTGAGTGTCGGGTAAGAAAGAAGCGGTCCAGATATGGAAACTACCGAACCCAGATGACGAGTTGGTGGAACTGGTTCCAGTTCTGCGTTGGATGTCGTCTTTGTCCTCACGAGCTGTTTCTTCCACCACGCTAGCGTGATTTCTGCAGCGACACTGCCCCCTTGTCCAAAACCGAAGAGATGGATGCGGTTGAGAGGCCATGCACACTCCACGATAAGATGATCCAGGACTTTGGCCATGACCTCGAGAGCCGACGTTGGGTTCGGTCGATCGATAGTTTCACCGAGCGGATCAAAGGATGTATACCATTGAAAGGCTTGTTCGTAGAGATATGGAATCCTGTGGGCTGTCGCTCAGCATCGCTGGTCGATCTCGGTGAACGCGCACGATTACTGTTCAGGGGCACGCAGAGCGAGAATGGCTGTTTGCGGAAGATGAAGCGACCGACCGAGCTTTGCAAAGGGTGTATGACTGTCCCCTGAGACATTGGTGTGCTTTATTGGACGGGGAAGTTCGTGTACGAAAAATGGTTACTGACCAAGTCCATGAAGAAGGACTAGCAAGTTTTCGTCTGTTCCATCGTTGCTGGGTGTGTAAGAAAAGACGAGTGGGAGTTTGGAGGATTTTGGGGCGAGTTTAGTTATGCGTGGGGACGATGTCACCGGCGAGGATGCATGCAAGTGCACAACGTCCGAGTCCGACATTGTCGAGCCGTGTGTGTAGTGCACAGCGGCGCTCCAACTTATGTACCCTGCAGACGCCTCGTCACTCGGTCAAGTAAAACCTCGAAGTTTTTGAATCATGGATTGGGCATGTTAGAGCGCATATCGTAGCATAAGGCAATGCGAAGAAGAATAGAGAGTATGCGACGTATAAAAAAACAAGGAGATGGCGATCCGCAAATGACGCTCTGTCTGCCCCCAGATTTCACTCACTCCAAGGCTGTTCCGCCATAGATGGCGACGTGGATATAGCCATGTAAACGACCAGTTTATTTTTCTGGGTTGGGGTTCCTAGAGACAGTGTCACAGTCAGAGGATACCGAAAAATAAGATCTGTGAGAATCAGATAAAACAAAGGACACGCACATTCTCCGCTTGCCTCCAGGGAGTGTCGTGACGTTCACGAATCTATACACACATCGTCAGAAACCCACCGGTATGCGCGTTACGTTCTTGCGTACCTGCGGTTGTAGAGCATACGCTTCTTGGCACGACCTCTTGGATTTTTCTTCTTTTCTTGCTTTTCAACCTTTGGTGTTTGCGATTTGACCTTGCCGGCACGAGCAAGAGACCCGTGAACTATGTAGCCATGTCAGTTGAGCGTGTGCGTTCGATGCGGGGGACAACCGACGACGCACCTTTTCCCATGTTGTCGACGATGGGGAACTCAATCTGGTTGCATGATCATCCGTAAGCGGCGGATGAAGAACTGTACAGTTCTGCCGGAACGTGCCGAGACAGCGGTCCGCCCGTACCGCTGATACAATTTTGTTGCCAACCGTAGGGAGGGACGAAGCCATGGTGCAATTTCTGCGGACGGTCTGGGAGATCTCCGCCAACCCACAAGTTGCGGCGTCCGTCAGGCACCCTTCTCCGAAGATCTGGCTTGTACAGTATGGCTAGAGGTGGGTACTACTAGGGGGATCCGGGACGGGTGCGCTGTCGGGTCTTATCAAGTCCACACCGTCACCAGCTTTTCCCCGCTGCGATCCATCTGTCACTCCCCGTTCTTCTTCTTCGAGGTTCATCGAGCAGCTATATAAACTGTATCGAGACTCTGCGCCTTAGACTCTCAGGTCCTTGAGCATTTTCCCACGTCATGGCTGCTCCTGCCAGTGTTGATTACGGTGACCTCGAATTTACCAGACCTGCCGACAAAATCAAAGCGTTTAATGTTCCGGATGTTCCCCAGGAAATATTCACTGGGATGAGGGCCTATGAAGATGCCGCTCGAGGTATGTTCCGGTCCCATGGGTCGTTGTGTGCGGATCGGGTGTCGTGATTGACGAACGTCGCGATCACTAGGCTTCGACCTGCATGGTTTTGAGCGCACCATGAAGACTGCCACAGGAGAAGTACCTGGTGGCATCTTCCTCTCCCATCGGCCAGAGGATGCCCAGGTGTCCCAGGTTTATAGGATCTCAACCAACCCGGCCAACACTGAGCTAGAGCGTCTCACACATTTCAACATCGGGACCGGTCGGATTATATCCACTTTCAGATCTATTTATGGCGAGGATTGGCGTGGTGTATACAGGCTAGGTGGTGCAATAATGTCCATGGACTTCAATGGAAATGAGCACTTTCAACTTTGGTACGTGTTCAGGGTTGGTATCTTCCGCTCGTACTGTGCTTGACGTCGATGATTTCAGGCGTTACTGGGAGGACGCCCTCTGCGAACAGATCTTGCCAAAAATCGACGGCGAACTGGATAACGCCCCTGGTAAAGGTCGCATCGAGAGATTAACTCATGACGACTACAGATATAACGATATCATAATATCTCCATCCAACAAGTCTGTTTCGCCCCATATTCTGCTAATACGATCTCATGGATATTCTCAGACTGATGGCGTTCGTTTCAAACAAGGAAAACAACACTGATACCCTTGCTTACTTGACTCGTTTGATAGGCTCTAACACCGGGGCCACCAGCGACTCCACCCCCTTTAATATTCCCTCCAAGTTAGTTACCCCTCTTCTCCGAGATGGAAAGACCGAGCGATGGGTCACCCGGTCCATCTCTGTCGACGATAAATATCTGTTTCTCACGCGCGCCTATGGAAACGTCTATCAACCCATGTTCGTGGTTAACATTTCTGGCTCAGAGCCAGGCAAGCTCGAGCGCATCATTCTTCCAGGAGCTACAGAACGTGAAGAAGCGACGAGAGCGCATGGTTCCTTCTCCCTCGACCTTGCCAACCCCCGTGTGGTATATATCGTCACGAATGCGTACGGTGATTTTGACGCCGTCGTATCGTACGACATCGATCAGCGTACGGTCACGCACGTCACTACCCCGAACCTCGGCGCCTCCGTTCCCGTTCTAAAACCCATCGCGTGGCAGGTGGGATATCTCGGAGTCACAAACACTTGCATCTACTTCACCGCGAATGTGGAAGGCTGGAGCACTCTCTATGCCATGCCTCTCGATGGCCCGAACAAAAACACGGTGGTTGAGGTCAAGCTTAGATGGGAAGGTGGATGGATCGCGTACACTCATGATGGGCGAAACGGACGTCCCTACGAACTTGTATTCCGTCTTGCCTCTTTTCGATCCCGTGGATTCGTCCAAAGGGCAACCCTGGATCCGCGGACGCTCAACCATTCCCCGGATGGTAGTGCATACGTTGATGTCGAGCTTACGCCTTATGTTCAGGCGGCAGCACCCGAAGTGGCCAAGGCTGTCGCACCAAAGCTGATCAAGTTCAGAAGCTTTGATGGGTTGGAGGTTCCTGCCTTGTATTACCACCCAAACCAAGAAAAGAGCAAGGCCCCTGTCGTCATCCACATCCATGGTGGCCCCGAGTCACAGGCTACGGTTCAGTATAGGACGTGAGTCCAGGCACCCCGCCTCCCATTGCAATCGACTGACGACAAGACAAAGTGCAACCCATGGCTATCTTCTAAACGAGCTGGGAATTGCCGTGATTTATCCAAATGTTCGAGGTAGTTCGGGTTATGGAAGGAAGTACATGTCAGCGGACGACATTGAGAAGCGCGAGGATGCAGTCAAGTAAGCGTCCTGACTTGTTTCCTTGTCTATTTACGAGGAGGACGGCAGAGACATCAACGCATTGATTGAATATATCGGATCTGGATTGTCTGGGGAACTAGATCTGTCGCGGATTGCAGTCATGGGTGGTTCATGTGAATATTGGTTCTCCTCTCTACGCTTAACGCGAACGCTGAACATCGCCGCGCTCAGATGGCGGATACATGGTCTTTGTGAGTTGGATCGATTGTCATCTCGCATGCGTTCCGCCGGCTGACCGGGGCTGTCCAAGGCCACACTCACGCATTATTCCTCCAAGCTGAAATGCGGCGTTGCCAACTTTGGAATCGGAAACTGGGTTACATTCCTTGAGAACACGGCCCCCGTACGTCGTGCAAACAGGCGTCTCGAATACGGGGATGAATCGGACCCAGTCATCCGAGCCTTCCTGGAACGCATCTCGCCCCTGAACAACGCAGAGAAAATCAGTGTGCCTCTGTTCATCACTCACGGTGAAACGGACACGCGGGTGCCGGTGCACGAGGCTGTGGCCATGTACAAGACCGTGCGGGGTACACCAGGGGGACAGGCGCAACTGGTTATTTGTGAAGGAGAAGGACACGGTGAGCTTCAGACGGCTTGTTCGTGTTCCTCGGTCATGGCTCACGTAGATTTTGGATCGGTGTAGGGTACAAGCAGAAGAGCGTAATCGAATACGTGAATGCTGCAACGATCGACTATTTGAAGAGGTTCTTGCTATCCTAGTCAGTTCTTCTGTTTGCGTGTCGTCCTTACCGTGATGTAGGCGCGGATAGTGCTGGTAAAGCTGGTCGCCTATAGTGTGCAACTGGATAATGTTCAATCTAGTAGTACGAGTATGCGAGTAGGAATAGAATTTGGTCTTTGCTCGAGTGGCTGTGCCTCGGTAGCTCTCTCTCTTCGTCTCTCTCACCAGCAACCTACCAGCCGCGCACCGACCTTTTTCCTTTCTTTTCGCCCACCCGCCGCACCCTTTGTGGTTCCTCCGGGTCCGCTTGACCCTTCAGAACCGCCCCGCGTGACCCTTGCTGTCGCGTTCTCCGGAAACCGTTCGCCCACGACCAACTGCGCGCGAGGCTTTTCCCAGCCCGCCCACGCAGTTGACACTCGGGCCCCCAGGTTCTCTTAGATCGCGGCCGGGAGGCGCTTCGCGCCTTCGCCCACACTTCTTCTCTCTCTGCGATCCGAGTCATATAACGACGATCAAAGAAGTACGTTTCTCGCGTTCCTTTGATAGGTAATACAGCTTGTGGACAATGCCTAGGCTAAGGAGCACCGTGACTGTGCCAGTGATGTACGGGGTCCCAGTAACTTCGCTGTAGCCAGTAATACAGCATTGTACTTCTGGTTTTGTGTCACACTGGCGAAGCTTGGCAAGACAAAGGCCCAGTCTTCCCTAATCAACTTTAACCCATACTGCAAGACACTTTTTGGGATTGCCAAGGCTCATCGATGCATCAGCCAATGAGAGAGGGCTCGCTTAGTTGCGAAAGAGTTGTTCAAGTTGGACTGACGTTATGATGTCCCATCCTACTACACCAGGAACGAGCAACATCCACTCTGACTCTGACTCTGAGGTGAAAAGTCGAAGGGAGTTGGACCGGTGGAAACAGAAAGCCAAAGATGTACGTTCTCGTCTCACACCTTTGTTGTTTGGAGCCTAATGACACATCACAGGTCGAGGCTCAACGAGACGCGTTATCGAAGCAATTGGAAGAGCTTTTCCAGACGCACAAGACGGAACCAGAGCAAGTCCTCGGACGACTCCAACTACAATACGATGAGCGTGCTAAAAGTTTGTTGGAACTTCACAATCTGTTGCACCCAATGACCGGCCGTAGCACAGGACGCTCTCATCAAGGAGCTTACTTCACAGCTGGCGCGGGTTGAGCCACTCTCTCGCACGGGTCAGGCAGTCGCACTTCATTTTCTGACAAGAGAAGCGGCCGACGAGGAAAATCGTGCGGCAGAGCAAGGAATATCACGCCTTCAAGAGGTTATCAAGGAAAAGGATAGCGTGATTGACGAAAAAATAAGATGTATCGCAGAACTAGAACATTTAGGTCAGCGCAGCGCCATTCTTTTTCGATCCAACAGCCTACTCGAGATATGACGGTAGTCCAGGATGCCATTCGTGAACGTGATGCTGAAGTCGAGAGATCAAAGGAACTGCTTGCTCGAGCTGTGCCCAAGGGTTCTCCGAACTCGCTTTCACACCCTGTGCCAGTGCGACCGTTGGGCACTGGCATGGATGACCCAAAGATGGCTGAAGTGATCAAGTTCTACGAAGACATGTCTAACCTTTTGGTCACGAATGTCAAGTTTGAACACGCACCAAACTCGGAAGAGCCTGAAGTCATATTCCGCTGCATATACACATACTACGAAATGACACGTCGAGCCGACGACATTAAAGGAGAACGCATAGGTGAAAAAAGTTTGTCCTTCAAGTGCTCTATGCTGGACCACTGCTCATCAATGCGATACTTACCGATAAGGTATTGTCTTTACCATGCGTATATTCGAGGGCTTCGGAGGTCCAGATGGCGAGCCCGCATCCGAAGATGACTTGATACATCCCCGGATCAAATACACTCCTTTACATCTCGACAAGGAACCAGAGACTTTTGTCAAGGGCCTGGAATATATGGGAGACTTATTCACATTTCCTTGTGCACAACAGGGGCTGTTCCTCAACTCGTTTCAAGGATGCATCTGAATCTGCATGTGATATATAGGGAATGGAAGTTGGGAAGTACTAACATACACTATTGTCAACGTTTAGTCGTATATCCCACCATGTATTGTTTCGCGTTCTCGAGTTTTCAACACTGAACTCACATTGACATTCTAGCTTTGTAAACCTCGATGGCACTTTGGCCCCCGGAATCGGCGGCCAGCCGTGTGCATTTTTCATAGACAGCTCAGCATATCCCGCTTCATACTCCAAGCCTCCAAGGTTGGCTCCAGCACTCACAAGGATACCCACAATATCCTTGTGTCGTTGGCGAGCCGCCTATAATGCATTGAGTCTAATCAAGTTTGGGCTTGGATAAGGATATGTAAGTGGCAAGTGACTCGGAGTTTCGTGTGGGCGCACTATTTTGATCAAACTCTTAGCTTCGCAATACCAGTCTCATATGTGTCAGAGACGGAACCTTTCAAATACTGCGTTATCGCAACAATGATGATTCCCGAGTCGCATGCCTGATTGAGAGCTGCCATTAGATCAGGCCTCTGTAGTGCATTCCCGCGCCAAAGGTCTCGAGTAACACAATGCCACGGGTTGGCGGAGCTAGGAATGCACGAACAATGGCCTCACTCATTCCCGGAAACAGGCGAAGAGTCGCTGCAATACAACGAGGGATGAAGATCGGTAAGCTGGTTTGGCCACCTACTAACGTGAAGACTCATTTCTGCAAACGCAGACGACGATCAGTGAGGTTCGCTGTGAAAGATGTTTAAGCGACTTTTATAAGCTCTGAAGCAACGCAAGCCTCAGCGTGTTTCCCCAACACTTCATCCCAGTTCACCACGATGTCGATCCCAACTATTGGAGGGTATGAAACGATCAGCAAGGAATATAGACCCACGAAATACGGGAGAGATCATTGGACTTTGAGAGGCATTCAGATCGTAGGAAGGCATTTTCGAGATTCGATTCCCGCGGTAGACTCTAGAAACGATGAACATACACTCATGACCTGAACAATGCAAGAGTACCTGGTATAGTATAATGTCCTACAATAATTGATGCCCCAAGAAGATTACTCAGTTGAGCTCTATCTCTGTCGCTATGGGAATCCAGTCTGCGGTCGGTCACGGGAGAGGTCTGTATTGCAAGAATGAAAGCCACATACACCGTTCACCTCAATGTCGCTGCTGTGCATTAAAGGGGCCCGCTGACATGGATTGTCCCGTCGACCCTATCACATACCTTAAGAATAGCATAATGAATTCGCTTCCCACCACCGAGGTCAGATCTGGGAGTAGCCAAACTAGGAATCCTCGTTTGATAAACATCGTCTGAGATCTCCTCGCATTGAATGGACTAGATCTCCCACTAGCTGTCCATTCTCTGTAGCATTTGACCGAAATGAAGGAGTCTTGGAGGGGATCGTGAAAGCGTTTCTCACTCCTGAGAGTTTCTGTGAGGAAGAAGGGTTCAGGAACATATCCCTGGGCGATAAGGAGCATGCCAATTGTTTCACATGACGAGCACCCTTGCCTCGTCCTAGGGTTGTGAAGGTTCCTTGACAGGGGTTATTCAAACTCCGACAAGGTAGTAGATGATGGTCGGGCTGGAGATGGGGGTCGGATGCCGCGTTGCTTACGCAGCCCCGCTGCGCACTTATATCAGCCGCGAGATTCGCTTGAGCAGCATGAAACGTGCGACTGAGTAAGAGTAGACGTAGACGGACGAGCCCCGATCACCGACAGGTGCGACGACGTTGAGGCAGTCCTCGCTTTCAAATTGGACCTACATTGTATCCACCTTGCGATACACGCCGCCCCCGTCGCCATCGCGTTCTGCACGTATGCAGGCGGCGTGTAGGGCTGCGGGTAACCATTGATTCGCCCCGCCGGCCGTGGCGGTAAAATGCATTCCAGTACGCCGCAGGTTGGTCCTGGTAGTGTTTACATTGAGGTAACCACGATACATTCCAGTAGTCACGACGGGGTCGGGGTAGGGATCGGGATCGGGATCCTGTTGGCCGTACACGAGTGGCAAAGCTGCCAAGTGATCGAAATGGCCGAGAGGGGTTTCATGACTGGGACTCTCGAGACCACCTCATCGCATCTTTAAGATACATGGGACCGCCTGGCCAGTATTTGATGCTTGTCCGAGCAGTTACTGAGGGCAAACTGGACAGAAAAGATGGTTTATTCACATGTTGGAGCAGGATTGCCACGAGATGCTCTCGGAGTCCCGCAGAAGCAGCATGTTTGTATCGCTATTCCCATTGTGGTGGTAATACAACGTCCCTCTAGCGATCAATCGATCACCGACAGTAACGGAAACGTTTTCTATGGTCATGCTGCCATGTCGCGAATTTACCGGCTTGACTTCGGGGGAACAACCACGTGTTTCAGGTTGAACTCGCGCTGACAGAGGTAGGGAACAAAAATATTATGTTCGTACCCAGAGCCCGATTATTGGAATCCTTTCTGGCACTCAACTATGTCGGGGACAGATCTCGAACCGAGAAAAAAGTGGGCCTATGCATTTCGGCTGATCGAAAACAAACGATGGGGCTTCACAAACTCACCAGTAATGGGTAATCGCTGACCTAGGGAACAAACCCAAACGGACCGGAATCGAAGGCTAGGCTGTTGAGACTTTGAATCACCCAGGGACTATGCACACTGCCAGCCCTGAATAATAGGATACACGCTAGCGACTTCTGAGATGCATCCCATGACTGTTAACACTACCCTCTCGAGTCGCCTTGTCAAATGTGCACTTGGATCACTCAAGTGCGTACATACTGTAGCACTTTAGGGAGCGGCTGAGGGGCAAAGGCAGGAGCTGGATGTACCTGAATGAGTCAATGATGATAACATTTGATAGGAAGACGTGTAGCGCAAGGACTCGGAGTCCATGCTCCGAGAGGATAACACCGCCACCGAAGGGGCCCAACGCGGCGAGGTCAGTCCGGCAAGATAGTATTCTCGTCGGAGCAACTTTGTAGAGGAGCAAGTTACGGGTGCGGTGCGGCTATGATGTATTGTGGGTCTGGGTCAGGGTTCCCACGCTCTCTTTCATTTCATTGCAGGTCAAATTTGACACGCTATACAAGCATGTCGAGCACTAGTAACACCCCCAACGATCCGAGAGATACTTCGCGGGAGACAAGATTGACCCTTCCAAAGTCATGGAAAGCAGAATCCGTCGGTGAGTTACTTGTCAACGTTGTGCTCGTAAAGGCATTTGTGCTCGGGAGGGCTGAAGATTCGGGATTGCGTTGTGTTATAGACGCAATGGGCTCGATGGGTATGTTCTTCGCTGGGATGGTGATGGTAACTAGGAATAGGTACGTTGATGCATTTCCGCAGCCCGTTCACCCCTCAATGCATCGTGTCTCAAATAACCGGTCCGCGGTTCGCTTTTGGCCAATGGACGTCACTTGTAGATACGCTGCATGGCCGGTTCTCATTCTTGCCATTAACGGAGTCATGAACCAGCACCCACTACGCGCCAAGGAAGGTGGGAGTACGCCCTGGGCCACTCTTATGTGAGTGCCTAGCATTGTTCTCCGCACAGTAGCTCCACACCCGGATCATGGATTTCCATGAACACCATTTGTTCCACCACCTTGATTCAATTTTGCTACCCCGGTGCTCGTCACAATGTACCCTTTCTTTTACCATGACGTCTTTGAGCTCCACGGGCGCTCCTCCACAACTGAATTGTTTGAGGACTACGTTGCGTTGCGGTGCCGGACGCATGTTTGGGGTCCTTCTTGGTGATGTGGTGACACGGCTTTTCCCATCTACGCCCGCCCGACATGTTGTTTTAATGCTTGTTTCCGTTCACCACATGACACTGACATGTTTGTTCTCGCAGGATGGCGCTGTTTGGGCTCGTCATTGCGCATGCGCCGCTGTTCACGGTGACCGATCCGACCACGGGAGCAATACGGTTTTCATAGAGACCTCGTGTTGTAGAGACGTGTCCGTATATATAGTAGACGTCGATGCTGGTAGTTGTTTCCCTGCAAGCTGATATTGGTCACGTGCGAGGTGGGTCTGGAGAGACATTTGTTTCGAGTGCTCATCGAGATGCAGCATGTCGACCACGCCGTGTACACCGCCATACAAGCTCAGGACGTCCCCGGCTGCGACATGCAGAGGCTCCTCCTCCTCCACCGTCCCCTTCCCACGCGCGACACGCTCCAGCACCCACGCCGGCTCAGTGTCCCCCTTCGAGCCCAGACCCGCCCACCCCGCCCACCCCTCCTCGCCCCCCCAGAACCTCTCCCACTTCGACCTCACCCTCGACCTCGACTTCAACTCCACCTGGGCACTCGACGTGCCCCCTTCTGCTTCTTCCCCCATGTCCTACACGACAGCACCGACGTCCGCCCCATCTCCCCCACCAAGCCCCGGCGTGTTTCAACCTCGAACCCCGCTCGAGACAACCCCCAGACCAAATGCAGAGCCCTCATTTACTTTCACCATCATTCCGGGCCTCGATCGTGCAGGGCCGCCTTCCCAATCAATCGACACTGACCGGGAGAGCAGCGGATCGTCGTCTGAGGGCCCCTCTGAACAGAGATATCTCCCCTCCGCTGTACCTACGCCGTACTATACCGCTCTCTCTACCCCAGAACCAGAGCTTGTTGATGACGGGCCAAAGGCTGGTCCTTCCCGTCTGCCTCTTCTTGATACGAACATAACTGTATCACCTATCCTGTTTGCCCACAAGCCGTCCCCTCCCGCTCCTCTATCAACAACCAATCCTCCGCCGGTGTCTGGCCGTTCGCCATCTCCTACTCCTACAGCAGATTTCTCCATGATCTCTCCCCCCAGCAGTCCAGCTTTCTATCAATACGCCTCCCAATTGGCCGACAATGCTGACGCGGATCCATTCCGCTCCTCTCACATCCGTGGCACTGCGACATTACCGTTTCTCCGCTCCAACTCAACTTCTGTCGCAAGTTCATTCCATTTCACCGTAAACGGGCGATCGCAGAGCATGAGCGCTAGCACGGGCTTAGGGCCTGTCATGGGCAAGCAGCGACGCGCGAGGCCTGGAATATCTCGCCTTTGGGAGTCCCTTGCGTCCCCTGCCAAGGGTTCTCCCCAACCTTCGTCCATCCCTCGAAATACACATCTCACGCCGATTCCCGCCGCTCGTACGAAATCGAATCCGATACCCGGCTTTTCTGCTGTCCGGAGTAAAACATCACCCATGATGGGTGTAGGACGGAAGCTAAAGGAAAAGCGTCGCATCAAACGCGTGAGGCGAGGTACGCTCGAGGTCGATACTGACGTAGATTATGGTACCCTGGATCCGCTCGATGGCGAAGAGGGTGAACTGGTCGGTTGTACATGTGCTGGATGGGGAGACGGTGCATGTCCGTGCGGATATGGATATTGGGATGTCTACGATTATGGGCACGGTGATACCCAGGAACCAGAGTCCTCGGGCGAAAGAGGTCAGGATCAACTGTCCGTGCTCTCCGTGTCATCAATTCTCACACCACCCTTCTGATAACAGTTCCGACACCCCTTACCCGCCTTCCCCCCGAGCTTTTTCTCCAGGTTCTTTCCTACCTACCACTACGGAGCGTCCTCGCAGTTGCCTCGACTAGCAAAGCATGGCGTTCCCTCGCACTTGACAACGGCGTCTGGTGGGGGCTATGGCAGGCACGAGAAGGCGCTCCTCGTGTACCCATTCACGCCCCCGGTCAATGCTCAAACCTTGGCCACCGCACCCAAGACTCCTTTGGAGGTTTCGGACGTCGATATCGCGGCGTCAGGGATGAGGGCATATACGGCCTCCCGATGCCTACCACCGAACACGAACACGACGGCGAACAGTGGGACGAGCCGAGGGGATGGGCTGTCGACTTCGATCGGGCTAATATGAAGCTCAAGGAGACTGCAAGGCTTGGGCACGAGGGTGCTGGTAAAGGGGTGTTCATATACCCTTGTGAGAAACGCCGAGGAGAAGATGCTCAACGCTCGGATACTCCCTCCTCGGAGGGAGGTGGAAATGAGTACGAAATTGAAAAACAAGAGGGGATGATACCGTCGGAGCCACAACCAATCTCAAGACAAGCACCTCTCATGCTCGATTGGCATAACCTATACCGTGGTCGATCAACTCTTGAACAGCGCTGGCGGGATCCTGAAGGCGAACCCCGCGTGCTAAGAATCGATGGTCACAGGGACAGGTGGGTCACTGGATATTCGTCTTCGCCACAAGTTGACTGTTCTGGACAGTGTTTACTGCCTTGACTTTGATTCGTCACGTATCATCTCCGGTTCACGAGACCGGTCGATCAAAGTTTGGTGCATCAAGACTGGCAAGTGTGTGGCTTCCTTTGAAGGCCACACAGGCAGTGTATTGTGCCTCAAATTTGAACGCGACTGGGATCTGGGAAGCGACGGGGTCTGCCGTGGCTTCATGGTCAGCGGGAGCAGTGATTGCACGGTGTGTGTCTGGGATCTCGTTTCTACACCTGTGGAGAGAAGTAGCATCCCCACTGCCGGCGGCAGTAGGTCAGGAAAGTCGAGAGACTCCCACGCAACTGCGACTGCCGGGAGTTTTGGTCCTAGGAAGATATCTGCGGAGATACGCAAAGTTCTCCGAGGACACTCGGGAGGCGTATTGGACCTAAGAATGGACGAAAAATGGATCGTCTCGTGGTAAGTTCCTTCCCAGATTGTCGGACTGACACTATTTATATCCGACACAGTTCCAAGGACGCTTTAATGCATGTTTATGATCGGAAGACATTGACTCTCCACACGGTCCTTCGTGGACACGAGGGCCCGGTGAATGCCGTTGGGCTGGAGAACGGCCGACTTGTTAGCGCAAGCGGCGATGGGAAGATGATGCTCTGGGACGTCGAAACAGGTGAATGCATACGGGTCTTTGAAGGGCACGAGAAGGGATTAGCTTGTATTGAGTTCAAGGCATGTCTTCGTATCCAGTGATATTGCATTCGCTCATTGGTGTTACAGGATGGCCTCATCCTGAGTGGATCAAACGACTGCACGATCAAATTATGGCGCGCTTCGACTGGTGAATGCCTACACACGTTTGCAGGACACACGTTACTCGTCAGGGCTCTTTGTTTTGACCCCAGGACTGGTTATATCGTGAGTACGAGCTACGATAAAAGCGTCAGAGTCTGGGAATGGCATGGGGAAGCGGTGGAGAACAGTGCCTCCCAGCCTGGGGCTGAGCCACCTCGGAAAACCAAAGGTGTGGGCCGGTTGGTCCGAGAGTTTAGGAATCTCCATGCTAGTCATATTTTCGATGTCAAGTTCGACGTTGGGAAGATCGTCAGGTAAGACTTTGTCGCTTTCGGAACCGGGCCGCTTGCGGAAGTAAGGCTGACGTGATCCGTCTCCTCAGCACCTCACATGACCAAAAGATCGTGGTCTTGGATTTCTCGTACGGAATCGATGGCGCCGAGCTGTTTGCATGAGCTTCGTGATGACGCATCTCGTTATTCTTTTTGGATCCTATAATTTTTCCTGGACTGGCCCTGCGTGAGACCGCGACGGAGCCGCCAAAACTCCGGGAACGTATAATGACAAGGTTCAGCGTTCTTGACGTGAAGAACTTTATGCTTTATCCTTAACGGACCTCATTTCTCTCTTTTGACTGGGGTTGACGATAATCGCTATCTGGGACCTTGCTCTTCCATCCATATTTATGAATTGACGCATCCGGCATTTTTTTTTCTTGTGTGTGTATCATACCCAACCTAGCATTTTCTTTTCTTCTGTCGTCTTTAGTTTACCACATGTAATCGTAGCTTCCTACGTCCCTGGTTGGAAGCATCTTTTTATTGATTCGTGACGCACGATACTACCATGATGTGCCTTCCGCCCAGCGAGCCAAGCCTTGGGGTCTCCGCGCGCGTTCATTAATGAACTGTCAGAAGATGACAATCTTGAAGGCTGAAATGCACTCTGCCGAGTGTGTGATCGAATCCTAAGTATGAACCAAGAAAAGTGGATGCGGTTCCGACGGACGACCGATATGGGGTACATTGGAGGACCCAAAGTGATTGAATTGAAGACATTCGATAACGCGTACATAACTATAGACAAATGCATAACGAAACAAGAGATAAATGGTGCCTTGTTGGGAGATGAGATGTTGAGATGACAATGAATCGTGTGGTAAATACATGACGATTGAAAAAAAAAAAAAAAAAGGCCAAGATGGACAAGACGTGGAGAACGTGGAGGTTGTTGCAACATGGTTGGATTCTAAACACAAGGAGGATGTAGCGAGAAGCGGCAACGACATAAACATACGACGCACTGACTTGCTCAAGAAACCCGAGAGAAACGGAAACCCAAGGAGATGCCGTCGAAAAAAAAACGCTCCATTAGCCACTGTTGGCGCGACCTTGTTTCTTGATGTTGACACTGATACGACGCGCGTGGCCTACCCGCTGGTTTTTCGGAGGTCGATAAGGGAACTCGTGTTCCTGAGTGACCGTCGGCTTGCCTGTAGTGCTCGTCAAGCCGAGATCGCCAATCGGAGCGAACGGCGATGAAAGGGGGAGTTGGAGGACGTCATGTTGGATAGGCGACATTTGGTAGTCCTCGAGTCTGGGAATGACAGGCAGTTCGCTAGACATCATCGGGTCCGAGGCAAAAGGGTCAAAGGAGGTCTGGGGACCAAGGTCCGTCGTCTGATTAGGAATATCGTAGTAACCTGCAGGCAGAGTAGGGGGTGCATAGTACGGGTATGCGGGAGCCATCGGAGGATTATATGGAACTGGGTGGACGGGAAGTGAATATGTCACTGGAGGAGGCGCGGGGACGGAAGGCACGGATGCTGGAAAGTACGTCGTGCCATTCATCTCATACGTCCCCATCGGAAGGCTAGTCCGAGTTTCACTTGGTGGTACAGTTTGTACTGGGGGTTGGGGCGGGGGATAACTATGCTGCACGACCGAGGATGGGCCTGGAGTAGCGGGAATAGGCACGGCGGCCGTTGCGGGCATAGTGGCATGCCATGGTTGATATGGTTGCCAGGTGTAGTTGGGCCAATACATAGGTTGGTCTGAAAGGTCATGAGAACGGTGGCACTCGTGTACGGGTCATATAGGGACATACATGGTTGCACCAGCTCGGCTTCAGTCCATCGAGGGGGCTCTGAATGCGCCACATCGATAGTCGGCGGAGATAGTACCTGTCTGCCCATCAAAACGCCACCACTAATAGTTCGCCCTCCTCCGTGTGCATCAGTTGCGAATGGGGGTGCCTGTTCCGCTTTCCGAACATCCGTAGAAGGTAATGCAGCAACATCATGTTGACTAACAACGACAGATTAGAACCCACACAATGTCAAGTGGCACATACAAATGGGCCTTACAATCTACATTGTCCTGCGGCCGGACACCAGCCCCCTGTTCGAATGAAATGTCTACACGGGTATCTCTTTCGTCTGCTGGACCGCCTAGTCTGTGGCAGCTGTTCCGAAGAGGTACCGTCAGACATGGAGAGTAGGAGAGAGGTCGACGGTGATGGGTCCTCGTCAATGAGTTGTGATCCTTGGGACCGCGGCGCCGACTGTCGTGGTATCTTCTTCTGAGTCCCTTGCTGGTTAGAGAGAGAGAGTAATTGTAATTGTGACAGAAGAAGTGGGTTCCAATTGAAGAGGTGTTGCGCAAGCGAGGAAGAGGAAGGATTGATTCTCGGCGCGGCATGGAGGAAGCTGCACTTTTGGCCAAAAGGGCAGTTTCCATTCGCAAAGTTGCGACACAGCTTCGCTTTTGTGGTAATCAGTCCATGTTCCCTTTGATTCGACCTGGTGCACTCACTGCGATATTTTGGATGGCGCGACGGTACCGCGCTCAGCATGCTCATGACGCGTGTTATCAGCAGCACGGCAAGTAGAAAGGTGCAAGACACAAAGAAAAACGCGGAGGAAAAGACTGGGACAGCGGGTCGTTTCGGGAGTGAAATTAATAGGATGGATAATGCATCTGTGACGGGCACGACAGACGCCTTTTAACAAATGAGATGCGGTCTACACGTGTGCGGCACGCGATTATCCCGACCATCATGGTCACAGCCTCTTATTGTCCAAGCGTATTCAATGGAGACGAACACCACAAGGTGGACGCTGGGACAAAGCGTTCAGCAGCTCCTAGTCAAGCACTACAACGAGCCTTTGGGGGTTTCGGTACAAGACCATCTGGTCAAAGCGGCCCACGCAATGCTGGCGATGGACCAGCGAACGGTGGAAACATCGTGTAGCGAGGCGGAGGACGACTGGTGGGGCTGACGTTGAGCGCTGAGCGCTTGCTTGAATGGTGAGCGAACAAGTTCAACTTGCATTCTTCTTTTTGCAATGTCTCGGAGCGCTCGAACACCCACATTGCATTACGTAATCCATCCTGCGCTGGCGAGTCGTCCCTTCCCTCAGTTCTGATGGGAATGCGTACGGTAATCACGCAAGCGGAGGTTACGCCGGACCTCGCCCGTTCAACATTGGGAGACGAACGCGGCGGCCATGAAACAGCATGAAACCACTTGGAAGGTATGTCACTCGACAATGATGGCATCCGACCGGCCCGGGACATTCATACAAACCTACCCGCCAGCCTAGCGAACCTGGATCGAACCTAACGCGGTTCACGTCATCTGGTGATTTTCACAAGGTAGGATGGCGGATTGATGCGAACATCGCGAACATAAAATAGTAAGGGGGATACAGCGGTGCTGATACAGGCTGATAGCGCAAGCAAAGCGAAGCGAAGTAATGATGAGTGACGCCGAGAGACGACGGATGGTGGTTGTCCGTGGAACATTATGCGGTTGAAGATGAAAATAGAGAGCGATACGAAGATGCGCGGAGCAACAAAGCGGTATCTCCCGTAACAAGGCTTTGAACACCAGAGCCTCCCCGGGCATATTTATGAAGACCGAGAGCGGCCACAAAAAAAATTATAGAGGCAGTGCCATCATCTGGGACATCAGAGAGGCGCTGTGACCAACCAGATCGACCATGTGGTGCGTACGTTTTCGCGGTGGCAGGCCTGTGACATCTTGAAGAACTGGTGTGCCTCGAAGAGTCAGATTATCCCAGTCCATGACAACGCGGAAACATACCCTGAATATCAACTCGACCACCCTGCTCCCAGCTCCGCGAGTGCTTGCGCTCGGACTTGAAGGAGTCGCTTGATGATCGCATCTACTCAGTACATTTAGGTTCAAGGAGACGGGGAAAGAAATTTCCGTACCTCGGATTGAGGAATCGCCTCAAGTCCTCCGGGATATGAGTTTGACACATCCGGTTGCCGCCAGTCGAGCGACCTAGGGCTGTTGTGGGTCATCATGTCAACCGACGGCCTGCGCTCCGCAAGATGGTGTGACGAATACTGTCAAGGCATAGTGTTAACCGGCCTATCTCATCCGATGAATGGATGATCTTACGTCTTGTTGATTGTGTTGTGGGTGCTGTGTATGTTGAGGATTCCTGACATCTTCTTGGGGCAAGGATGGATGACGTGGATATTCTTTGTCGTGATCTTGTGAGAACCACGGAGAGGGGGGGTGTCTGAATACCCATCTTACGTACCGACAGTTGTCTGTGTTCGTGAGAGTAGTGCAGACACTGAATAAACCCTTTAGTGAATTGTTCTCGCGTCCTTGGACCACGGCACTTACTCAATTCATCACGATGTTGTTCGGCAAGAATGACCTCTCGCCTAGCACGAGCTTCGGCTTCCATACACGCGGTATACCGCTGGAACGCGTCCTGGGTCTGTGATTGCGCTCGGGACAATGTGGCTCTGGCATCCTGCAGGAATTGGCCTTGCAGTACAGTCAGACCTTGGCACCAAGCCACCCGATGTGTCAAATACCCTCTTACCTGATGTGTGAGCCTCTTGTATTAGCTGTTCATATGTTGCTGTGGAAGGCGACGACGGAGGTCTGATCAGATGGGGACGATGCGAAGTCCCTGGTGAATGTGCATAATTAGGACTTGAGACACCGGAAGCGCTCTCTGGACGACGATTTCTTTGATTCACTAGATCCACGTAGCCGGGGAGGAAGTTTTGCATACCTGGCTGCAGGCGCGCCATTTGGTCGACTAGACCGGGGGGTGGGTATCCTGAGTCAGATAATTCAGGCGTGGACACTTCCATCGACTCTTCTATATGTGGAGGCTGCGCATTCGGCCCGAGGTGACGAAGACGTGGGTTGTGAGCGATGCCCGCATTATGTCGTTCGATGAATTTCCGTAGAAATGATAATTCGATATCAACGGGCATGACATACGGGGGGCCCTGAATGTCGCCTTTTTGCATGAGTACCTCGAGATGGGACATGGTCTTATCTTTGAGTTGCTGTAGCCATTCGTGCAGCTCCATATGGTCCTGGTCGGCACGAGCATCGCTGTGCGGCGAAGAACAAGAAAAGCACGTTCACGTCAATTGCAGGAACGATGTGAACAGGGGGGAGATGTCAATACTGACTAGTCCTGGCGTCTCCGCGCTTTTCTCCAGTATGTTTTCGTGAGTTTGAGAGCACGGTTTACCTCGTTGTCGAGCGTGCGATACCATTCGCTCGAGCGTCGATTCAACTTGACGGCCAGCACACCGGGCTGGACTCGTAGCTGCAGCATGCAGCGACCCTCTTGGTCAGGAGGCCCCAACGCACCCTTCTGACCTTGATTACCACGGGTAGCGCCTCTCGAGACATTGCCCAACTCGGGCCAGGGAAGGTCGTCAGTTGTTTGCATTAGCGGCGCAGGATCTGGACAGTCGGAATGGCAGGTCGTAGTTGCAAGCAAAGCACTGACAGCGGGGGGGTACAGCCAAGGAGCTCAAAGAAGCTGGAAATTAAGCAGATGTTAAGGAGGATAATAACAGTAGGGGTGGAGTTAACACTCCTGTAAAATAGTCACCTAACGTTCTTTATAATCGGCATTGTACAAGGTGCAATCAGTGACCACACTTGCCTTAGCGATGCCGCGTTCTGGCAATGGGAAAACACCGCCTCCGAATTAACATGGTATCAGGACCCCCTTTGGCCGGATGACATGTCAACGGACTCATGTCCCCTCGTGGTTGGATCTCCTGACACCCTGTTTGACAGGCACTGGGGAATCGTTGCAAGGGCAAGATCCTGGATTGTCGGTGCAACTTAAAATGGACAATTTAATCACACGTTTATATATCACTCACGGCACTGATCGCTCATGCGGCCGGAAAGCACTAATTAGCACGTTCCATTGCTATTCTTGTAATCGTAATTTGGGTATTTTCCAACATGGTTGTGAGCCATCAACAACCCCGGTCGTCGTGATGTGAACGAAGCTAAGCTTCATTGACAAACATGGACTCATCTCCGACGTACGCTCGTGCTTTGTACAGTGTTCAGTGACATTTGAGGACGGCGGCATTGCCTTTCCGTCTTTCCGTCATGTCGAAAAATCGACGCCCTGCGCTAACGGCGCAGCATCCGAAAAGTTAATAGTGCATGCACTCCAGCGCACATATTGCTTCCATGCATCACCGCCTGACTCACGACCCCTGAGAAGATCGTGAACTTCAATCCGCAACTGGCCGAGCCAGCAAACTTACCAGCCGGTGCTCTACAAGAGAAAAGGATTGGACGGTGAGAAGACATTCAATTACTCGCAGGTGAAACTACCAACCTTGTTACCTCCAAACGCGGCACCGATCTCAGCTCCACTAGTGCCAACATTCACCTAAATACGAGAGTCAAAAAATGAAACCCCCCGCAATCAAAACAGGAAACAAACGTTGACGATCCCAGCGTCGGAACCTTCTGGACCAATCCATTTCCCAAGGTTACGAATATCCCGTGTCCATAGGCTACTGGAAAGCCCTTGCGGAACAGCATTGTTCCAACCAATGGCCTGTTCCAGTTCGTCGAAAACACCAACGTTCAATACCGGTGCAAACGTTTCAGTGCTCCAGATGGTATCCGTCGGATCCACGGAGTTGGGAATCGCAATCGTAGGCTGTACGAAGTTCCCCTGGCGAAGACCATCCTGGTCATATCGTTGTCCGCCTGTCAATATTTGAGCGCCCTTCTCTCGAAGACTCTCAACAGCGCTGGAATAAGTTTCAACTGCAGCGCGAGTATGCAAGGGGCCGAGCAGTGTGTTTCCGACGAGGGGATCTCCAACCCTCACAGAAGCATAAAGTTTCTGGAGTGCATCGAGGAAACGTGGGGCGATATCACGATGAAGATATAGTCTCCTCGTCGATGTGCACCGCTGCCCTGCAGTGCCTACAGCACCAAAAAAGACCGCAGGTACAGCCATGGATAGATCAGCATCAGGCATGATAACTGAAGCTGTTTGAGGATTGTAAGCCAAAAAGAGAAATTAAGTATCTCAGGTCAGTCATGGTGAACCCAGAATCCATACCATTATTTCCTCCCAGTTCCAGGATCGTTTTACCAAAACGAGACTGAACAGCCCTGCCGACCACACGGCCAACAGTTTCGCTGCCTGTGAATGACACTAGAAAAGACACGGTTAAGATTAAGGAGACAGGGACCATCGACGGCTAACCTAATGGGATATCTGCACTGTTTACAATAGCCTCACCGAGGTCCTTTCCGCCGGTAACAAGGGTGGACACAGCCCCTGGGATCCCGTTGCGTTCTAATACGTCAGCAATTATCTTTGTAACGGCGATAGCACACAGGGGAGTAGTAGGCGAAGGCTTCCAAACATTTGCATTTCCGGCTGCAAAAGACAATGAGAAGTTCCTGGACGGGTGCAATGTTAAGATTCCATTGTCACGCAAGGGGCAAGGAAGTAGCTCCTAACACGCACCACCCATAGACTGCGACAGGGAAGTTGAACGCTGTTAGGACACCGACGACACCGAGAGGATTTGGCACTATGCGTGAAACGAGAGTCAATGTAAACGAAGTTATAAAATGTGAAAAGGTCATGGAGACTGAGCTAACCTTCCAGAATGGTGTGACCAGGGCGTTCTGATGCGACGACCCTACCATTCATCATTCGAGAGAGGCCGACAGCATAATCACACTACAGAACCGAATGAATCAGCAAAGCATAGAGGCGGCCAACATGTGCTGTCGTACAATATCAACGAATTCTTGAACTTCACCGATGCCTTCCGACTTGATCTTACCCATCTCGAGGGATACAAGTGCACCAAGTGCATCCCGCTAAAAGAGCGCAAACGATGAACAACGAGATGTGTACCAGATGACGCGTCTCACCTTCGCGGCGAGAGCTTCTCGGAGTTGTCTGAGCACGTTTCCACGCTGGGGAGCCGGTAACTTCCTGAGAAAGAGATATGCTTCTTTGGACTTGTCCAAGGCTTCGTGCAGTTCGCGTGGCGAGGCCTACTGCGGAATCAGCCCAGCGGCGATGATGGAATGAAGAGGACGTACCGATTGGACACGTGCCAAAACCTCACCAGTCGTTGGACAGACGCTCTCAAGGATGCCACCGCTTCCTCCCCACCTTCCGTCATACACTCCTGGGATCTCTGTCGTGACGGGTATGTCCAAGGCGCCGAGAATAGTAGAGGCTCTTGCCGACAAGTTTCGAACACTTAGACTAGACTTCCTGGTGCCGCGGGCATAACGGAGAGAGACGACTGCGGTTCGTGATAGCATGTTGAAGGCGGTATGCAAGGGTGCGCAGCACTTAGTGTGTTGGCAGTGAACAGTGAACCCGCCAATGATCCGGGTCTAGTCTGTACAGCCACCTCTTAGTCTGCCGGCAAACTTCGCCATCACGAAGGGCGAGTTTGAGTTCAATTCTAGGACCTTTCCTTGCATGGCACACCAAAAGTAAGTTCATTTCCAGTCCGTAATTATCCCGACGGCCGCCTGGAACTGAGGCCAGAACAGTTCGCTGTGTCCGGGGTCTAGCAGGCCCATTTCGGATCTGCCAGTGATCTTCGTTGCGATGATGCGGAATCCCATCAACCCGTAACCTGTTGACAGGGGCACCCCAGCGTGGAAAGCGGAAAACTCTCGTCCCAGGCTACCCCTTGCTGGTCTCCCACCCTCGTATCTGTCCCTGCCGGGTCTAATGACCCCCTCGGATATCCGAGCTAGAGCAGGGCGCTTCGCTTCATCACACAATAGCTTTCGAGCTGGTCACCGTATTACGAAAAAAAAAGGAATATATGCTTCTTGGGACGAGTCTAAGGTGACCGTCACTGAAGCCAATAGGCGCCAACTTGTTCTCGGTGAGTGCATCAGACTTGTCGGGTTCATCCCCACTGCAAACATCACCCAATATTTTATTCTATATCATGTCTTTTTCAATAAAACGCCATGGTCCAGGTTCTCTGATTAGGTGCCTTAAGATGTTTTGTGTTCAAACATTAAAAATTCTCATTTTAGGGAAATCAATCTGAATAGTTCCATGTTCTGAAAGAAACAATCTGATGGTGCTTGCAGTACTAGTGCCCCTGGCTCAATGTGTCGTCCCTTTTGTGTTTCAGTCGTGCCTGGTCCTGGTTCATTTCACCTTTTGTCGACGGGTTTCCTGTCTGGGCTATCAGCGCCAGTGCCATTGACGTCGCTATCCAAGCCTCAATGTCTGGCATATGTCTCTCACAGTTGGCGTGGTTTTCGCCTTGTGTTGCCCACCCATCTTCATTTACCACCCACTCTGCCGCGACCCTTTCGATGGGAAACGGGCCTTGATCTACAATGCTCCCGAGGTGTTACTACGACGCACCGGTCCGAAGAAGTATCTGGGGTCGAGATCTTCCTCTCTCACCTAGAGGGAGGTGATAACGGTATGACACATGGTGCATCAGAGTGTCCATGCAACCATCGGTGAGAACCGTGGAACAATCAAGAATGGCGATGTCTGTCTTATCTAGAAACTCAATTCGCAGCCTTGCCAGCCACTAACGACCTTTGTCCCGAGAAGGAGCGAACTCATTGTACCAACTTGATGACGATTCGTTCTCCGCTTGATCCTCGGACGGTGTTAGCGGCTGCTTCCAAGTTTTAACGTACCTCAGTCACTGATAACGCGTCTGCGTGGGGAGGAGAACAAAAATAAAGCGTGCGTCTAAATACCCGAACGTTGCTTTGCTATAGACAGCTAAGTCTAACACTGAAGCTTAACGTTTGGCTTGGCGAATCTCTTGTGACTCGGACGGGGCTGCGGATGAATATATACGGATGGGTCACCTGAGAAAGACGCACACACCGTGTCGACTTCTGTTGGCACCTGGCCCACGCGGCTACTATCTCCGCAACTTTCGGGGGTATGGTCCCTGCGATATCTCCTCTGTTAGTTAGCTCGGTCGAGGGCTGCAAAGCGCTTGTGGTTGAAGTACATAACGCTGATCGTGATCTCGGTGTCAGTATTGGTATTGCTGTCAATCTGATGGGCCCAAAGTTTGCATCCGTGGGCGGGAAGGCGCCGAATAGAGCCCACCGGTAAGATGAGTGATTAGCTACGAGGACTGTCAGTAGAAACTTGGTGGGCCAAGCTACCAATAGGTGCGAGTATTCCGTGACAGATACATGTGTTCGCGAATGATCATGGTTGAACCCGTGTGCAATACGTATATTTCCAGCGAAATGGTTCCGCGAATTGTCATCGTATAAGCGCCGGCGACGTCAGGTGATTAGGTTCGGTGAGAACCAAGTGGGGATAAAGACAGGGAACATGTTCTGAACATCCCAAGTCTGTTTTGTCGGTATATGATGCCGACTAAGAGTACGCATTTTTTACTCAACAGAATTTTTAAACTTGAACCGACCAACGAACGAGTAGGACATCGCATTCCTATAGGTCAGAGAAAAAGGACGGTTCAGCATCAATTTCATTCCGCCCTTTCTTTTTCTTCCCCGCCAATGAATCTTTTTCCCCCTTTCTTTTCCTTTTCTTCTCCTTGGGCGCATCAGAATCGGAACCATATGATCCATCCCCTGGCTCAGCTTCCAGAGCCTCGCTGTCGGAGCGTGCCTGGTCTTCATTATCAGTGTCATCCTTATCTGGACGGACGGTTTCTTCGTCGGTAGGCGCGGGTGCACCGAACTCTTGGTCGCCGTCGCCGTCGCCGTCGCCATCGCCACCGCCATCGCCACCGCCATCGCCATCCTCATCCTCGAAAACGTCTTTCAGATCTGTCATCTTGAGCGTATCTTCGTGTCCCGCACTGCCTACCCATCTTCCCTCACCGTTTTGGTCGACTGCAATTCTTTCGATGGGGAACGACCCATGATCGGCAACGACACCGAGGAGTTTGGTAGGAAATAGCTGTACAGCACGCAACAGACCATCTGAGGATCCCGTAAGAATAGTGGAGTGGGCGGAGGGATATGTGGATGGTAGGGCGCAGAGTGCATCAACGGATTGTGGATGGCTATACAAATTGAGATGAGAAATGTCAAATAGATTTTTGAAAGCCGTGACCTGCCCAGGAACCCTGTCGACACAGTCACCCCATCCTTGACTACGATTGAATATCGATAGGATTCCCAATTGAGTACCGACGACCACCTTTGTCCCGCTAGAAGGCACAGAAAGTAAGTCCACGAGAGAAACAAAGAGCGGAGAAAGGAGGGACTTGCTTTCTTATGGCAACGATGGACAGCAACTCGTCCTCCTGATCCTCGGACCGGCCAAGCGGTTCTGATGTCTTTCCACGTACATCCATCACTGACAGTGTGCCATCTGCGCTTTATGTTGGGAGAACGAAACAAAATAAGTGACTTTGTGGGGAGGACAACTGAATAACTACCTTGTGGATACGAGCTGCATTTTGTCGCCGAGCCATAGAAAGTCGGAGATGAAATCAAAGTGATGGGTATAACGACGTATCTCCTGTGGTTTTCGCGGGTCCCAGAGCTAGGGTACATGTGTATGGGCGTGTCGCTCACGTGCAGGGGGACAGACCTTAATTACACCGTCGTCATCGCCGGTGCAAAACATGTTGGGAAGAAGGAATTTCATGCGATTCACAGGTGAGCTACTCAGCCACTAACGTTGTCAAGGGATGGCCGGGCGGTGAGGGTGAGGTGCCTACTCGTGTGCATCATTGCGGGTGTCCAATATTGTGCCTGTGGTTGTGTCGATGGTGCTGGGCGTATCAGAATTGGCAGAGTCCGATCAGGGGGGACAAACGTACAAGATGGCCTTGGCTTTTCCTGCGGCACAGAGATGGGAGCCGTCTTGGTCGATGGCGAGAGAGCGACAGGAGCGCCTGGAGGGTCTGAGCGAGAAAGTCTGGTGGTGCTGACCTTGTTCGTCGTAACGGAACGCCTTGACCGAGCCATTGAGGAGGCCGGTGTAGACGGTTGTGTTGCAAGGATGGAACACAAGGTCGAATATCTGTGAGCCGACTTGGATATCTGGCATTGCGGTTGGACGCCGGTTGCGGTGTCAGCACAACCGAGCGCGAGTGCAGCTCTTCTATGGACCAATGCGTCCACTCTTTTTCTGCTTCCTCTTCCTCCTCCCCCTCGCCCTCGCACACTCCGTCGCCCTCCACCGCGACGTCCTCCACACACGACGCCCCAGGTCGCTCAATAGCGCCCGTGCTTGGACACGCGCAGCTTCAAAACACGCCCGCAGCGACGATGCCGAAGACATAGAACTCATCGACATCGTCCTCGTCGCATCCATCGACGGCAGCTTCCATGCCGTCAATCGCACATCCGGTCAACGCCTATGGTCCATGTCCGCAGCAGCCAGCGATATCCCTGCCAGTCTCGCCCCTCTCGTCCGCACTAAGCACGCCACCATTGACTACGACCTGACTGACGACGACGACACTCACCAGGAGCTCTACATTATCGAGCCCCAGACCGGCGACATATATCTCATGGCAACCCCTACCAGTCCGTTGCAACCCCTCTCCATATCCATGTCACAGCTCGTCGAATTGTCCCCCTTCAAGTTCGACAGAGAAGATGACGAGCGCGTGTTCGTTGGCAAGAAAGAGACCTTGCTCTTGTCCATCGAACTAGAGACCGGCAAGGTCAAGACCATTAACGCCGAGTGTCCCTGGAACCCTTTTGAGGACCTCACTCAAAAGGACGAAATTGACCTGGATGAACTCGAGGACTATCTGCCAAGGAACGACGAATCTGTCCCCACAGAGGTCTTCGTCGGTCGTACAGGTGAGTCCTTCAAACGGATCAAATAGCTCAATTTCAGAGCACGGTCGAAAAGATTATCACGTCGCCATCTACGCTCGCTCCCCATCCGGACGTAGGGTACCAATTCACAATCTCTCTTTTTCCTCCTATGGGCCCAACATGCAGGACAATACCGCCCAAGCTGCCTACCGACGCACTCCAGACAACATCTACATTGAGTCTCTGCCCAACGGTCAAATCATGTCATTCAAAGCACGAGACAATGACTCAATAGATCCTTATATACGTCGCGAATCTCAAATTTTGTGGGCGCTAACCTTTGACAGTCCAATGTAAGCGATCCGTTTTTGGTGCATTACGACGTAGTCCCTGATGTCCTCTCTGTAGCGTGGCAGTCTTTGATATTCTCTCAAGTTCTAGACGCTCGGAGCCTTTTGTGCTCATGCAGCCTCGTCCGCCAATCTCAGATGTTCTCCAGGGCTTTGACGAGTCCTCTGCAGCGTCAATCTATGATCCAGACACGGCATATGTTGGTCTCGTGGAGGAAACCGGTTCACTGTTCGTCATGGGCAACGACCACTTCCCACTGATCGCTTTCGGAGACACCGAATACAACATTAACTCCCGTGCCATCGACCCACCACCCTCTGCCAATCCCCGCACTGATCTCCCAGATAGACTCGATGCTGTTACAAAGCGTCGCAAGCTCAGAGAACTGTGTGCTGAATCACCTTTTGACACACGGTGTCTGACTGGAAAACGACCCTTGGATTCGTCCTCCCTCAATTCAAGACAGCTGCCTGGCGTCCCTTCCGTCGAACTCCCGCCCGAGATCGACTTGGTCCCAAACAATGTCGTCGATGCAGCAGATTCCCTCCCTGATATCCCTGATACCACTAATAATCTGTCTACGGTTGCACCTTCATGGACGTCTGTCGTGAGCGCCATAGGGGAAGGTTTCAAAATGTCCGCCGCCCTTGGTACCGTCCTCCTGGCGATGGTCTTTGGTTCAACTTGGCTATTCAGAGACAAAGTTCCCCTTGACAAACTATACCCATGGACCCCTCGCCTCAAACCCGAGATTCAGAGTGCATCGATTCCGTCCTCCATTACTTCTCAACCCGCCGCTACGGAAGTGTCTACAGCACCCCCATCAGTACCCGACGGGGAAGGTCACGATATGACAATCCATCCACCACCACCATCGTCAGACGTAGGGGCATCTCCGGCCACCCCGACGCCTGTTTTACCAGTTCCTGTAGCTCAGTTGACAGATTTACCCACAGTCTCGAAGGAGATCCTAGACCCTGGAGTACCTACCGTCGACGACATCGAGGAAAGTGAACGGGAAGGAGACGCTACTGACGCAACACCCAGGAAGCGCAAGATCCACAGACGGCGAAGAGGAAAGAAGGGAAAGGGAAACAATTCTACGGCTGCCGGTGCTGTTGATGATACCGAAGGAGAGAGGGACGCTGAGGGTGTTACGGGTTCAAATCAGGACAGTGGTGTGGGCGCGGCGGAGGATAAACGAAAGCGTTCTGGTTCGGCAACGTTGGTTGTTCAGTCGACATCCCAACCCAACGCACCTTCGCTCATCGTATCCGATACAGTTCTCGGTGAGTTCGGCTATCTCCATTCTTTTCTGGCGGGTGGAGTGACTGACTGATGCATGTTCTCCAGGATTCGGCTCACATGGAACAGTGGTGTACCAAGGTTCTCTCCAAGGGCGTGCAGTGGCCGTCAAACGCCTCCTTCAGGACTTTGTCACGCTTGCTGCCCGCGAGGTTAGCATTCTGCAGGAGTCAGACGACCACCCCAACGTCATCCGATACTACTACCAAGAATCTCAGGGAAACTTCCTCTATATCGCTCTCGAACTTTGTCCTGCCTCGCTTGCAGATGTGGTTGAGTCACCGGATCAACACCAGGAAATTGTTGCGACCTTTGATCCCAAACGAGCGCTTCGGCAGATCACCTCGGGATTACGTCATCTCCACTCACTCAAAATCGTGCATCGCGACATCAAACCTCACAATATCCTCATCTCGGCTCCCAAAAACGGTGCGACTGGGAAAGATGGCGGCAGGAGAATGTTGATATCCGATTTTGGGCTTTGTAAAAAGCTTGAAGTCGATCAGACGAGCTTTTTGCCGACCGCACAGGGTTCACAAGCTGCTGGTACGGTAGGCTGGAGAGCCCCCGAAATCCTACGTGGCGATGTGAAACTCGACGATTCACTCAATGACGATGGGTCACAATCGTCCACGGATAGTACAGGCACCGTCGTCAACGGGGGCTCATCCACGGCGAGGTCAACGGCGCGTCTAACGAAAGCTGTTGATCTTTTTGCATTGGGGTGTCTGTTCTACTACGTCCTCACCAATGGGACACATCCGTTTGGAGGCAGATTCGAACGGGAGGTTAATATCATCAAAAACGTAAAAAACTTGGATGGCTTGGAGAGGTTTGGGGAAGAGGGCTTAGAAGCTGTCGACCTGATTGGAAGGATGCTTGATCCGGAGGCGTCTCGCAGGCAAGTTGGGCTCGCCTTTCTTCCGTTCTTACTTCTGACCCCAGTCTTCCCTTAAACAGACCTGATACCACGTCCTGCCTCGTACACCCCTTCTTCTGGGATCCGGCACGCCGACTAAATTTCCTCCAAGATGCATCTGATCGGTTTGAAATCATGTGTCGAGACCCTCGGGACCATAATCTCGTTGTACTCGAGACAGGTGCGTTTGCTATCGTAGGGAACGACTGGCATGCAAGGCTCGACAAGGTCTTTAACGAAAACTTGGGCAAATTCCGCAAGTATGACGGTAAGAGCGTGCAAGATTTGCTGAGGGCCTTCAGGAACAAGGTGAGCCTTTTCGTGCCTTCCATCCACCCATTGAGGGTCCCTCATGCACGGCGTGGACACCGCAGAAACATCACTATCAAGACCTCCCTGACCACGTGAAGCGCACGCTGGGACCAATGCCCGAGGGCTTCCTGGGCTACTTCACCAAGCGATTTCCGCGGTTATTCATGCACGTCCACGGGGTCATTTCTGACACACATCTCCACACGGAGTCCATGTTCAGGGCGTACTTTGAGCTGAACGAGTCATGATCGATGTTCCTCCCAGCGTCCGTTTCCGTCTTCCATTTGCACGAGGTCCGTTCCTTCCTTCCTTCCTTTACTGCCACGTCGCCTGTCGCGTGATGTCTTTTTGGTTGACCCGCACTCCCACCTTGTCCCATATGTACGTCTACGTATGCATACCTCATTGTACCGGACGTTTAGTGGTTCCATCGATCCATCCACTTTTACCGCTGACTCGAGATATCCGTCTCTGCACCGACACCTTGCATGTTCCTCCATCTCGGGGCTGATTTTTTACTCGCTAATTTAATGTACTGTTGCCACGTCGACACCTGCCACCGATCTGTATTTATATGCTACCCACTTTCTTTCGCCTTTCGTTTTCTTCTCGCTAGATACGATTTCAGCAATACACCAGGTATTGAATGCACAGTCGAGAGCGTGTATGGCGCTTGGCATTCACACGAAAAAATTGGTCGATATTACTACCCAGTCTACTCTGTATCGTCAACACAGGATCAAAAAAGTCAAAAGGACATCGATGGTACAACAAGTCCTGGGTTCTATTATGCCTGTTTCCGCTGGAGATTCTTGGGTAGCGCTTTCTTCCATGGCAAGAAATCCCGTCCTTGCATATATGGTCGCAACACTTCAGGTATCACGAGACCCTGTCGAGCGGCGTTGTGGATCAATCACGACGAGAAACGGGGGACACACGTACGTCTGGCGTCTGATAATTCTCGACGAGACAGCACAGCGCGCGTTCGGTGGCGCACATGGTCCCGTTGAGCATGTGCACGTATACTTTGCGCTGTTGATCTTTCGATTTGAGACCGCAGCGGACTTCGAGCCGTCGGCTCTCTGCGTGTTTACGCCAACGTGAGTACGCTGTGGCAGGGTCGGGAAAAAAGGACGCACGATAGTCGGTACAGTTCGAGCACGACACCAACTCTTTGTAGCCTCCCTGGAACGGAAACCATGCCTCCAAATCGCACTTTTTCGACGCTGCCAGGTTCAGTGCCCCACTGACGATCGCGACAACCCGATAGGGCAACCCGAGGCTCTGATAAAACGCCTCGCTGTTGGCCAACATGGTGTCGAACGCGTTCCAGCTCTCCTCGGGGGCCGTGATGACAAACTGCTCCACTTTTTCAAACTGGTGGACGCGAAAGATGCCCCACATATCACGGCCGGCCGAACCTGCTTCTTTTCGGAAACAGGTCGAGTAGCCGGCGTAGTAGATCGGGAGTTGGGTTTTGGGGTCTTCGAACCATTCGTCGGAATGAAAGGCCGAGATGGGCTGTTCCGAAGTGGCGATGAGATACTTTTCGTCTTCGTCGGCGATGACCTGTGTATGTGCGACGTGATCGGGTGCGGTTAGGAAGGGGCCGAAGAGACATACCTTGTAGAGTTCTTCGTCGAATTGGCTGAGTTGGGCGGTCTTGCTCATGACGTCTTTGTTGACCATGAACGGTGGCTGGATCTTTCTGTAGCCACGTTTTCGGAGGAAGTCGAGGGCGTAGGAGATGAGAGCTTGGTTTAGATCGACGCCATCGTCGGTGAGAAAGTAGCCTCTGTGGCCGACTACCTTTGCGCCTGTGTGCGTTGGACTGAGCGATGAGGACGGGATGTAGGTGTGGGCATGGAGGAGCCTACCTCGTTCGAGATCCATGGCGTCTAGCCGGAGAAGAACTTCGTGATGGGGCATGATGTCAGTCTTTCTTTCTACTTGACCGTTGGGGCCATCGGGATGCCATGTCCGTAGCGTCGCGTTGTCATCCTATCGTACGTACTTTAGGGCGATGCACCGCCGAGCACAGCAAAATGCACACCTCTGTCAAGCTGACTGGAACGTCCTTGGCTACCAGATTTCCGACGTTGCTCGCCTTTTGGCGCATGAGCAATTCATATTCGCGGGCCTCTTTCCGCTTGGCCTCTACTTGGGCATCGAGGGCTTTCTTTTGTGCAACGAGATCGTCTGCTGGTTCTTTGGCCTGGAAAGTGGAGGATCCGCCGTAAGATGACACGCGTTCTGAGGCGCGCGTGCGTACCTTTTTCTTGGCTCCGATCTCTTTCTGGACCGCGTTTACTTGCTTGTTGAGGCCATTGAGCTCGTAGTCCTCTAGAGGTAGCGATGAGCATGCGACACGACGGATCTCGAGGATCTCGATCTGGGTGCCCTAGGCGACCACTGAGAGACGTCGATACGCACTTTTGACCCACTCGGCGTACATCTCGATGACTTGATCAACGAGCTCGACCGGCTCGCCGCGTTTGCGCTGGGACTCGCGGATCTCCTCTGCATTTCCGCCCTTGCTGTCTATGAAGGTTGTTACGTCGAGCGTCATTGTGTGTGGAGGTGGTCAAGATCTGTGTTGAAAAGGTATATTGTTTAGTATCTTTCCAATCGAGTCATTGATGTGATGGTCGTGTTACGTAATCGATCCTGTATGTTCGATCGTGACATGACCCGATAAGTTTGGTGGATGACCTGGGCGACTAAGCAAACCAAAGATGTTCAAAAGCCATTGTTCCAGCCTTTCCTTTCTTTCTAGGTTGTGGTCAATGACACAACAAAAAAATAATAGGTGGACCCATGTGGGTAAACAAGAGTAAACAATTTACACGCGACGCGTTCCACATGATCAAAAACCCCGCACGAGCGAGTCACGCGCATATCTCGCGCGTCCTGCCACGCCCCTTCTCCTCCATACCACGTCCTTCCACTCTCGTCATGTTCCAGTTCTTACGACGTGTCTCTGGCTCGCTGCTTCCTCGTCCTGACCGTCCGTGGAGAGATGACGGTGAGTACCGCGAATCCTTACCGTGTCCCCGATGCTGACTTGCTTCGCCTTCTCGACTCGATCTGGTTGTCCATTAGCCACATCGCATGCCCCCACGATTGGCCGCAAACGCAGGCGCAGCGTCACAGAACAGGATCACCGCGATTCTGCCTCTTCCCCTGCGAAAAGGACGAAAACCGACTCTGTCACGCCGGATACCGAATGCGACTCTGCGTCAGGAGGGGAGAGTCCCAAGGGGGATGCGGTTCCCCCTGTCGAAGGACAGGATGTGAAAGAGGTCACGGAAGGTGTCAAGGAAGTTGACCTCGAAGATAAGGACAAGCTGGAGGATGCATCAATACGGCCCGAAGGGGTTCCGCTCCCCGATTCGCCATCTGGATCACCGGAACCAAGGTCTGAGTCGCCAGAGACAGAGCCAGCTAAATCGGATGAGGTCGAGGAGACCAAAGACCAGGAGCACGCAGATGATCAGGAGTCTGTCGCCTCTTCACCGCCCGTGGATGATGGGGAGGAGGGAGCCGAGGCGGAGCCTGTCACGACGAACGCCGATACCTCGGTAGACGAGATCGCGCCGGCACAAGAGGTCACCATTGCAGCCGAGTCAGGTTTACATGACATGCCAGAAACTTTGGAGGTCAAGGGATAATGCACTCGATGCCTTTAAGTACAGGCAACCATGTGCCGAGTGCGTGCATGAGTGGTGTGTACATTGAACATGCGTTATACAGTTATTACTTGCTATACTTACGACTTACCACACGTATACCCGGATCTTGTTTATACACAGTACTACTAACTCCCCTTCCAATCTTTACATCTATCCATGAGCGTGGGCCAAAGTTTGTCATGAGTTGTAACTTCAACAGTGGTGTGAACTTTGAAGTTGTTCCACCGCCACATCAAGTCATACGATATAGTAAACATCCAATCAAAGCGGCCAGGAGGACTACACGAGGCTGCATACACTTGAAATGCGAGGCTGCGCAACATCGTGGAGTCGGACCATTCTGGTACCCTGTTTCCAATTCACTTTCTCGAATCTATTCAGCAGCGCCATGGCGAGGTGATGAATGGAGAATTGGTTGCAACTCCTGCGGCTCCCTTCAAATTCACTGCACAGTCACAATGCCAAGTTTTTGTCTACAGCACCGCCCTTATTTCCAGGTTCGCACCGAGCGCCAAAATGGGAGATTGATGGTTAGCCACCGAGGGCCAGAAGTGTGTATACAGCATGTTCCCTGAGTCATGCCCGCATTCATTCTTGGCTAGCCGCATATGTACCCTCATATGCAACTCCTGCCCACGCGCCCCGTTCGCCAGCCGCTCATATGCGTGGTCCCAGACGTGATTCTACCTATCATCACAACCCCTGTTGGCGCATTCACTGACACGCATCCGTTGGCCGATATTCCCGAATTCCTCGCGGAACACGCATACATATAACACGCTACTCTTCTGTACGCTGTTCCATTCCTTCCACGATTCCACTTCTCTTCACAACTTTTTCTCCTCCCTTTTCCTCGCAGGCTCGCTCTCTCAGCTGTGCAACTTACCGGCTGACACTAACGGACAGTCGTACCATCATCTGTCCACAGAGTCCCCACTACGATCAATAACCAGCGGCAAAGACTACCAAAAAGGTCTATCCCCTATTCCCGAATCCACCCCACCTGCGGTGCAAGTGATTCCATCGTTTATTCCCCGTATACAATTACACACATACCAATCACTGTGCAACATGCGTCGTTTATTGGGTTTAAAGGACTCTACAAACACACCCTCTAACGTCAAAGGCAAGGAGCGTCAGCGAGATTCTACCCTTTCTTTACCCGACCCATCCTCCTCCCGTACCCCCATGGAGGTTCACGTCAGCACCGAAGTTCATTCTGCACCCCACCACCTGAATTTCGATCCCAGAATCACAAATACAACGTCCTCGACGTCCTCGTCGCCCGCTTCGGCTGACTCAGGGCCCCTTCCACCCGAGATCCGCGTACCGACCCATCCGTACCCGTATTGGCAGGGTTACACCCACACCCCGTCTTCATCGCAGAGCAGTTTAGAGTCGCCACTGACGCCTTCGCATGTGTCTTGGCTGAGTCTGGGGAACGCTTTGGGAAATCCCAACGCCGCCAGCAATAGCAGCAACATCAATCTCAGCCTAACTAACCTCGCCTCCGTTCCCCAGCCCTCAGCAGGACCGTCATCGTCCAGTCATTCCCTCGCTCAAGGACGATCATCTCCCAGTCCTCACTTCCCACCACCCCCACCAACGAACCCACCCCCCAGTGTCGCTGCTCGTCCCAAACTCATACACCCCACAAAGAGTTCGCATTCTCTCCGCGTGCCTGTTCAAGAGTTCTTCAACCAACAGCTCTCACCCATCGTCGAGCAAGATTACCTTTCTCCTGAAAAACGACCTATATCACTCCCCAATTCGAGTCATGAGAGTGGGTCACGCATCAGCACTGTACATACGAGTGCCGCGATGACGCCTGTGAGTCCAGGGAGTGATTGGTTTGGGTCAGCCACTGTGACCCCTGTGACCCCTGTTCCCATTACTCCTGTACTGGTTGGCGCAGGGGGGACATCGCCCACGCCTCGAACTCAGGTCCAGACCCCAGTGACACCTTCTTATCCGGGCGGTGTTATGCCCTTCACGAGGATGAAAGAAGAGGAAGGAAATGATTCGCCTAGTAAGCATTTCTCTGCCTTTCTTCTTGTCGTTTGGGAGGCGGCTAATTCGATGATTAACGATAGGGCCTTCTCCGGTCTCGACGTTCATCTTGAGACCGCTCAATCGGTCGGTTAGTCTCTCGTCCACGCGGACACATCAAACTAGCGCGTCTGCTGCTACACCTCCTGTAATCCCCCCATTGGACCTCAAACCCGAATTCAAGGGCCAAGCGTTCCTGACAACGCCGACATCGCCCAACCCGCGTAGACTACTCGATATTGTTGCCTGTGATGACGACTCAGTTTCGGACAGGAGAGAGAGCTTTATTACTGCTCGGACAGGGGCGGGGAGGGAGAGCAAGTATTCTCTTGGACAAGAGGAGGTCTTCGTCGACGCAGAGGACGGCTTCAGACGTGATTCAGACGGAACCGTCCATCATTTTGACTCCCGCCTCCTTGAAGATACTGCCGATACTCCACCCACACCCCTCCCGCAGCCAATACCTCAGGATACTTCCAAGGAGGTCAAACCACCAATCCCCGCACGTACCATTATGCACCCTCCTCCCTCCTACAACTACCCACCTGGCCCGCAGAGTTCAGATAACCACCTCCCGCATATCTTCTATCCCCATCCTCATCGTCCTATTCCTCCACATACCGTGCATCCTTCACGGTTAGGCTTGAGTGCACCGAGTCTGCAGGATTTCGGCACCTCCATTTCTACATCTTCTTCTTTCATCGACCGGCGCTTCGCCCCATCTTCGTTGTACCTCCCCCCCGTCTCGGAACGGGAGTCTGCGCACAAAGCAGGTGCCAAGTGGACGGATCGGGTGGATACCATCCAAGTACTATTCTGGCTTGGCTTCATCGCACCGTGGTGCTGGCTCATCGGGGGGTGGCTCATCACCGCCAAGCCTCCCTCGCGCGGGTACGGTTCCCGCTCTGGATACGGTAACGGGTACCACAACGGTCTCGGCGGGGGAAGGAGCAGCCTCCCACTCTGGACGAACACGAGTAAGAGCATGCAGAGTTTCGACACGATGAGGATGCACCATGGATATCCGTTCGTGGCGCCCTCGGTGTTGAGTTTGACGCCGCCGCCACCGCCGTATCAGAGTCAGCGGGCGATGGTGGCGTTGACGCCAAAGCCGGCTGGGTTGAGGAGGGGGGGGGTGAAGAATCCGTGGGTGAAGCGGTGTCGGATTGCGGCGGTGACGAGTGGGGTGTTGGTTGTGGTCGCATTTCTGGTGGCGCTCGTCGTGGCTGCGACGGGCCATATCGGTTGAGGAAAGGATATCCTTGATGGATGACCATAGGGGGGTCGCTGACAGGGCCTACGTGCGTTTTCATAGCATAAGTACTGTTTATTTCACTTTTTCTTTCTTTTTCTTCTTTGCGGCGCCTGGTGTGCGCCTTATTGGAGACCTGTTGTACACTAGTTCGACATTTCGCGATATCCCCTGCTTTTCACGCCTTCAACTTTGTCGGTGTTGTCTGCCGAGTCGTTCACATTCGAGTTTGGTTAGGACTAGTCAAAGTTTTACACGGGAAAGGAGGCCATCCTACTTTTTCCTTGTCGGGACGCGTGAGCGGCACGCGCGTTGCAATCGTTTGAACGCCGATTGCGATCAAAAGAAAGTCCGATGGTTGAAAAAGACCGCCAGAGAAGGAAGAGCTTGCGTTGCGTTGCGTTGGAGAGAGATAGCCTGAGGTAGCGAGAGGCGAAAGACAGCCCGAGAGCGCATGCCAGTGTCTCTCACATACCGCAACAGCTCAGTTTTCCGGTTTACTGAGCCACTTGAATGACCAGCAGATCGGGCACCGGAGAAAAACGATCACGACCCGAATCGGAGAGCTCACGGTCTTGGTAGCAGGCTGGCTGGGGGTTGCGAGTACCAGAAATTAACCACCACCACTTGAATCAAGGATGTCGCCGTCCTGCAGTGCCTTGACTGTGGGTTTTGAGACCTAGCTGCTACTAGTCTGCGGACTGATCTACATATCTGGCAGGACAGCATACAAACCTCCGGCGTTTCTAACCTCCACCACGAATGTGCGGACACTGCGGAGCAGGTGCAAGGAAAGGAGGAAACCCCTGGACCCGGGGACCAGCCACAACATGCGCCCTCTCTCTTAGACTCTGCAACGCACACGGACGAGAACAAACATCTGGTTATTACGAGTATCAAACTTTCTCTACACCGTTTGCGGAGATCGTTAATGACAAAGTAGGTATCCGAGCGACAGATGTCGCGCTTGGCCTTAGACGAGTTCCCTCCGGCTTTCACACCGTGGTGTATTACAATGGTCTTGAATGGAGAACAGAAAATAAACCTTCTTCAGCCAATGACGATGTCGTCGAATGGAGTGGGCCGATTTCAATGTGAGTTCCCCCCTTTCCAGCGGGGTTAGCCCTGACAGAGTCCGCAGACCGTCAGATCTGTCGGCCACAATTTATCTTGAGATCTATGCGTCCTTCGAATTCCAGCCCATGTTAGGTGCTGGGGAGCAGCTACGAGAGTTAAAAATCACCGTGGAACAACTGTTGGACCGCAGTACAAAAGACGTTCGTAAGTGGGACAAAGTTTTGCACAAGTGTCTGGGTACTCACGCCATGGTAGCATTTACACTCTTCCCAGAGGATGGCGATGTTGTATCCCCGTGTTCATCCATTTTGGTCACTGTCAAACGGCGGGGCAGCGAGAACAGTGATTCATCAATGTCGAGGGTCCTTGGCCCTCTTTGCGTAAGTAGCCAACTTGTGTCGATACTGTCGTCATTAATCAATGTATGTCCGTAGTCAATGATAGAATCCCGAGGCGAGCTAGAAGACGCAACAAACCAAGGCCACAGCGCTCTCTCGCGTTACCGAAAGCATGGGGAAAAACGGGATCTGGAGCATTCTATAAAAGAGTT